>PNEQ01009929.1:0-20754 GCA_003012365.1 Medauroidea extradentata | reverse complement strand
TTGAATAGTGTTAAATTGGAATTGATGAGGTCTTTTAAAATGAAAGAATTTAGCAACAGTAAACAGATAACATTCCTAGGAATTGAGTTGACAGTGTCTGACAACAAAATAATACTTACTCAGACCCAGTTAATAGACAAGGTTTTGAGTCAGTTTTTCATGTCAGATTGTAAACCTCAGTTTGTTCCAATTGAACCGGACAAATACATAAGATTAATGTTTACGTGAAAAAATGGCAAATTTCAAACAAATAATCAATTTTCTTGACGTACATCTCATCTGGGACATGTGAAGCCAAACAGCTAAATGAATTTTATGTTCGGCTGCGGTATCCGTGGAGATAGGAATTCTATCCCGCACCTGACTGAAGCTCCGCCTCTTTTCAAGTCGTCCATTCAGTAGGGTCGAGCTGGACAAAAGAACTAATTGAAAATATATTGTCTGATTGTGCAACAGTCACCTAACCTAGAATATTATGTATGGGTGACAGTATTTCAGTTTTTTACATTGTATAATGTATTTTTGGTGCAGACTCAATAAATATTGTACAAATTACTCCAAATATCCCAAATGCTGCTCTAAAATCTGCATTTAAAATTTTGTGTACATCTTGCACGAGGAAGTTGGCCTTATGAACTAAACTTGGTAGCAGAGCTGTGGAGTTAAGAGTTTTGGCAATTTTGTGTGGAGTCTGAGTCACTTAAAATGCAGCAACTCCGACTCCAGATCTGACTTTGCTGACAAATCGTACATTTACATTTTTTACATTTTATGTTTCAATCCTATTACTGAAATTTAAGAAGCGTATATTTAAACAAGCTTAGGTAAACATTAATTAAAACTCTATAAAATTCCTTAAGAATTCACAGTAATTATTAGAGCATTGTTCAAGTATTAATTTCTGAGAATCTGGAAGGTAGTTACTGTGCAAAAAATTAAAGAGGTTATTGCGTAAACTTATAAGTTTCTGTTTTCATCGTGATTATATGTGTTCTGATGATACACATACAGTCTGCTTGTGTCACAATGTTAATGAGTCTTGGTCTTCGACTGGTGGAGTCGGGAGTCGATAGCTCTGGTTAAACGACTCCACAGCCGTGTTTGGTAGGATGCTAGCTCTAGAACACTAGTTAGTGTTTTGTTTCTTGCACACCTTTAATGTACAAGAAAAATGCTTTTGTGTACTGGGCTTTTAGTTATTAATTGTTTTGTCTAAATTGAGTAATATTAAAAAGAAAGCTGAGTAGATATTAAAATAAATTCCCGTTGCTCGCTGTCCTTATTTCAGTTTTTTAAGTGTTCTGAAATCACTCCAGGCAATGTTGGATGGTTTGTTGAGGTGGCAGCCTTGGTGGGAGTCTTTTGCATGTACAAGACCTGTTGAATCTGATACTTTGGGACCAATGTTGGCATTAACAAATCCTAGTCACATTGTATATTATCAGATTATAAATTATTACAACTAAATTAAAATTTATTTACTTAGGCTTAGCATATTGATTATAGACAAATATTAATGGCTTAGAATGAAAACTTCATAACTCCAATTCTGACATAGACTGTAAAAGTTAACATTAAAAAAGTAACCAGTATTTTGAATTTACTTAATGACATTTAAGTGAGGCAATTTTAATTTATTGTTTACAAAATGGGAGTTTCGAATATTATCAAAACGTTATGTGTTTTCACCCAAATCGAACAATATTTTCAATTTTGTAGTTAAGAGGTTTTCATTCTAGGCAATTGATATTTAAAATGACAATTAACATTAATATAATAGGGTCTTTACCAAATGGTCGTAACTGTAAAGATGTACAGCAAGCTGGAAAGTTTCTGAGATATGTTGGAAGGGTATGCGGCCGACAGAGTGGTGGCAGTGGAGACATGGCTGGGTGAGGATGTTCCTGATAGTGAATGTAGGCAAGACAAACTCTCCGTATTTAGAAGAGACAGGGATGGGAGTGGGGGTGGAATAATGGTGATCTTAAGAGAGGGTCTGAAAGGCTCAGTGGAATGGATTAGTAACGAAGTTGATGTAATGGAAATTAAAGTAAGCGGGAGTGGAAAGAGGATCACACTGCTAGCAGTATATAAGCCACCAGTACAGGAGGAACAGGTACTTGAGGTGGTCAGGGAGAGGGTTGATAGGTTGAGGGATAGGCAGTAGGTTTTTGTAGCAGGGGACCCAAATATGCCAGAGGTGCAGTGGACTGAGGGTTTGGAAGGGATGGGTCCTATGATGCAGAGAATGACATCACAGCCAACAGAGGGTTAGTACAGGCAGTAGAAACTCCTGTAGGATGGAATGACGAGAGTGTTGGTTCCTTGCTTGCTGTGATCCTAGGTAGGCCTGGGAGTGCTTCAGTTAGTACAGTAGTGTTATGTGGAATCAGTGACCAATGACATTTCTGTTGTGAAAATAAGGCTGGGGAGGAACAAGTTAAGAGCAAACCAAAGAGAAGGTGGTTAGACAATATGGGCGTGGGAACATGTTGGGAGTTGAAAATTTTCTGAGGAATTGGTTTGAGAAGTGGACTATGATGAAAGTGTAGAGGATTTGTGGAGAGGCTTTAGGAGAACAGTGGAGGAAATATAAGTGGAATTGGTCCCACAATGAAAGATAAGGGCCACAGGTGATCCACCATATTATAGGCTGGAGATTCTACGTTTAAAAATAAAATGTAGGAAAATGCATGCAAAGTGGAAAAGCAGTTCTATGACAAAAGCCAGTGAATGTATGAAACATATGGGCAGAGAACTAGAAAGTAATATCAAGCTGGCAAAAAATTATTATTTAGGTAATGGAAGGAGGAAAAAGCAAGGAATGGGAAAAATTGTTTAGCGCAGCGAGATGGGTAATGTATAAATGGAAAGGGCAGCAATACGATGGTGAGAAGGAAAGGAACTTTAGACCTACAATGATGATGAAGACAAAGGGATGAAAACCACTGGACAGGAGGAGAATAGAAAAGTTGGTCAGGATATACAAGGTGATGAATGGTGAGGGTGGATGGGGAAGGTTGCTCTGCAGGCTAATTCTTGGGGAGAGGAACCAACAGTGAAAAGATTTATAATGTGGAGGAGAATGGAGACGGGAAGACAGCCTATGTTAGGATGGTAAGGGAGTGAAATGTTCTGCAGGATGAATAGGTGTCTCTAAGAGGGGCTGGAAAGTTTATGAAGGGACTGTAAGGATAGGGGAGAGTCCACTTGCCACCGGGTGGTAGCCCATTTGCGATGATAAACCTATTATTGTTGTGGTTGTTATTATTATTGACTCCACAGTTTCTAACAAATAAATATGTCTTGAATATGTTGATGGTGTCCACAAAATTACACCATAAGACATAAATGAATAAAAATGGGTAGATTGATGCTAATTTTAAAAACCTTCTTGTTATTTATATCTTGTAAGTTATACAGCTTAATGAATTTATAGCAGAATTTAAGGAAGGCCGTCTGGGATTTGGTATGTTAAGAAAATTTCTTGTTTAAAATAATTCTGAAAAGCAGAATAATTCTTTAAACAGAGATAACTATGTATATACTAGGTGAATTTCTCAACTTTCCTTATTTAGAAAAATTTGCAAATCAAGTTACACAAGTTGTTAATATTGATTTTTAAAAATGACCCTGCAAATGATTTGTGATACAATCACTTGGTTTTGCCTTTGTACAGAGTTTTAAATCACATTTTTGGTAAACCATAAAAAATGTGTTAAATGGCAATAATTTGTGATCAACATAAAATACTTTTTTTTTTAAATATAGTTGCTCAGTTTTTTTAATTTTGAAGAAATATAAATGAAGAAATTTCAGATTGTCTCATATAGTAATTCCTAAACTTTTACAGTAAATTATGCAAAGTCATCAGAGCTAAGTTCACTTTATTTTCAAGATGATAGCAACTAAGTATTTTGTTTGCATATTCTTTTTGAGCTTGGTCATTTTGCCTTGGTGTTCTAGTGATTCCTGAAGAGCAAAAAAGAAAAAAACTCAATGGAACGAAACTACAATACACACACACACATATATATATATATTGTTTTTTTTTTTTTGCGGTTCATAATAACAGTGTTACAAAGAATTAACATAAAATTAAATTCTATTGGAATGTAGATAGTAGAAAGAACCTAATTGTACAAAATTAGATCACGTTTGGAAATTAAAAACTTTTATAAGATATCAAAATACTTTTGTAAATGAAAATATTAGATACTTGAAAAGTAAGTTGGATGCCCAATTTTAATATTAAACAGTATTATTATAATTTCTGTTGTTTAAGGGACGAGTGCATATTAAATACAATAATGATTGATGGGAGATAAAAATACAGGGTGGCTAGCAAAACCTGTTAAAAAATTCCCTGACTTTACGGTCAGCTGCTCTTATTTCTCTGACCAACAAAATATCAATTAAATTAACTAGGTTGTATAATCGCGACAAAATTTTTTAGCGAATATTAAGAAACGCTACTCATCGTGTACCGGCCAAACTATTTATTTTAGACATATAGTTTATTTGTGGAAACTATTTTTAGGGAAGTAGTGCTACGTAAAAATTTTTTGTTAGGTTAAGTTAGGTTAGGTAACAAATTTTTTATGGACTACTTTTAATGTCTCTAAATCCTTATGTAAAGTTAGTTCGCCTATTTGGGTTAGGGAAGCTAATCTGACATAATTTAATGTTTGTAACCTAATTTAACTTAAACTAACATAACCTAACCCAACTTAAACCAACCTAACATAATCTAACACAACTTAAACCAACCTAACCTAACAAAAAAGTTACGTAGGACTACTTATAATGTCTGTAGAAACATTTTTATAATAAACTATATGTCTAAAATCAATAGTTTGGACAGTAAACAATGAGTAGTGATATTTTATATTTACCTTTTTTGTGAAGCTGAACACTACTAATCAACATAACTTCACCTTGCAGAAATTCTATCATATCTTAGTTATTTACAAAGCTACAAAGTCATAGGAATATTCAAATACAACAATTTTCATTTATGTCAATTCACTTCCCACTTTTAAAATGCTGTTGTTAGGAAGTTATAGAGAGAAAAGCTCTCGATACCAGAATTAAAAGCATTTAATAAGTTGTCTAAAAACAGACGTGTAATACCTGGTCACTACACCATCACTCTGAATCACAACAACATACTGTAATGTGCACTTGATGTTTTTGAGAAACTTTGTTCAATGATTCGTCGAAACAAACTAAAACTTTCTTCCCCTCTAGCAATTAATTTCATCCATGAAATACGACGCAAGACCAAATGTGATATAAAAACCTATCTTATCTCGCTATAACTGAAGTTTCTTTGCTGCAACACTAATCTGGAAACATTGTTGTTTCACATGATACAGATTTTAAAAAAGCATCTAGGCCTACCTTCACAGATTAAACTCGCAGCCTACTTAGGATTTTCTGCCTTCAATGTGGCTCATAACGGAACGCTGGCCCATGTTGCTTAAAGAAAAATTAACGTTGCACGAATTGCACTTTGCAGTTTCATCACCAGGATCTACGCGATTCATTTAATAGTAGTAGGATCGGTTAACCAATACAGTCTCTTTCTTCCTGTCATGACTGTTTTCCCTAAATTAATTACACTGTGGTAGTAACACTCATTGAACATACATTTCCAGATATTTTTAATGCACTTAATCATTTTCATCAACACGAGATCACACATGCTGTAACTTTTTAACACACCTTTGTCACTGCACGGGCCAAAAAATTCAGACATATTCCTCCATTACGTGGTACGGTAGATAAAATACAATTTAAATGTAAATCTATGGACTTCAGATATGATCAGAAGATATTAATACTCGCACAAACCGTAGCAAAAATATTCGCGCCACGTCAAGTAAACAATAAACAACCGACAACGATTAACGAACGTATCAGCAAGCCGCATGGTAAGAACAAAAGCGAACCGAGAATCCTATGTTGCCAAGTCCACGCCTTCAATTTCTACTATGAACTCTTGAGGGAAAAACACCACAACTATTTAAAACCCACATTATTAACTAACAATTCATTAAAATTTACAGCATTTTGCAAACAATACGCAAGAGAGTAATTTTTTACCACTGTGGAAACTTGAAAACATCACAACACTTTGTCAGGGACACCATTGGCCTGGCAACACTGGCGGGAACCACTAAAAATTCTGGTACAAAAATGCCAAAAAAATATTAGAGACAAAAAACTGGTACCATGCTTCAAATCCACTGTTCCACACAGCTAAAATATTGGTACGAAAAGATATTATGGAACTAGAAAATTGGTATAAGTACCAAGAAAATGGTACGTTGCGTTTGTGGAAATGTTCGATTACCACATTTTTTAATTCCAGGTTTTGTTTGAGGATTCCCTGACTTTTCCCGGTTTTCCCTGTCGCTCGCCACCCTGAAATAGTTAGGTTTGCAAGGAACGTGGAATATGTACGTATACAGATGGGTTGGGCTCCAGAATACCTTAAGATACTGTTGCAGGATGACTAGGGGTGGACAAAGAAGGTTAAGAGATATATTTGTAAAGAAAGGTCATGAGAAATGTTGAGCAGGATACTGAAGGGAGTTGCTGATGTGAACTAGAATGTATGTATTACAATGACACTTGAGTGCTACGGTATGCAGTAACAAAAAAGGACTCGTATGTGTAATTGTAGGTGTGGGAGCTTGAAACGGTACAAAGTGAGATAGGTGAAGGATTAATGGAGAAATGTAGGCTGGTATTCCTAAATGTTTTATAAGGGTCTAGGTGCAGCATATGTCATGCCTAGGCCAGGGCAGGTCAACCTTATGGAATTTACTGTTGCGCTTTTTGAAGAGGTCGAGCGCGTAGTTCTGTCCCTATACGCTTGTTCAGACTTTGTACTAACCTCTCCCCCTTCCCTCTTCCTGACAAAAACTGTTTTTTTTTTTGTCAGTTTGCCATTCAGGTAGAGACCAGAGTGAGAGGGAAGAGAGAAAAAGGGATGATTTTGTGGGTGGGGGACTGAGGTACAGCATTGCTCGGTGAGCAGAGACTTCACAGAGGAGACTGTACATGGCTAGACTGTGTGTGCTGAAGGGTTATCTAATGCCGCGCCAAGTCCCAAATTACTTATCATATGTTAGTTCATTTCGTCAACATCAATAATTTAAAATAATTTATGTACTTTCTTTGTCATTAGGTTTTATAATTTGCTAACTAATTTAGATCCATTCAACAAATTAAACACAAACTAATTATTTTAAAATATCCCATTTCCAACAAGAAAAGAGGACGAATCTTCCCAACCTGTTTATAAATTATGGAATTCTGAGGTAACAAGCAACCGAATTGAGAACCACCTACTTTTTTTTAAGTCCGTTAAAATATGCTAAGTATTGAGGTTCAATAAAATTTATTGCACCCCTTACCAGATATGAAATGTCAGTTACTGACCGTACAAAAATGCATAGTAATGCTAAAACCACTACAAGCTCTTCACAGTAAAGCGAGCACTTTGGTCAAATATGTTCAGAATATTCACTGTGTTTGCCTATCGTGGTGACCTCATACTTTAACCTCTGATTTAAGTGAAATCTATACACAGTGCTTGTTACCTGAAGTGCTGTGTTTGTATTAACAAACTGAAGAAATATACAAAACAAATTACCTGAAAGTAGAAATGTAATCATCGTTTTAATACTGTAATTACTTACTTTACCATGAAGATCCTATAGAAGTAAAATTCAATTGGCGCGTTGCAACCTAGAACAGGTTAACATCACCAAGCTAGAGCTTTCGTTGTGAGTCTGTCAGCTCTGAATAGGAACGTGAAATGAAATATTATGTTGCTAAGGCCTGTAGGTAAAATAAACATTTTTAAAAGGCTACTGGAACAAACTTGAGATAGCCGTTGCTTCTCACTGCTGCCTTTCTTCCTACCAATCTACACAGGTAAGATGACATAAGTGTGGAGCAGCGACAAAATGAAAACGGTGAATGAGAAATCCCTAATTTCAACACGGTCCGCACCTAAGAATTTGGAACGGGTAAACCTTCTAGAAAATCGTAAAATGTTTTTTTTTTATACCGAGAGCATATAGATTCATGTAGGAATATTTACTACGCTCTTAGCGACAGATGTCAGTAGGACCTACTTCGTATACTGCCTGTGTTGACTGTTATGTTTTTACAATTCTAAAAATGTTATCACTGATAACATTATTGAGATAGCAAATTAATTTTACAACTATTTTCTAAATAATGTGGTAAATGAAATAAAACCTACAAATAATGACGAAACACATATTAATCTTTTAGGAAAGGTATGTATAATTGAACATAAAAAATGTGAATATAATGGTGCAAACCACACATGTGAATCTATAATCAATTCTTCGAAATCTAAAAATTCTTGTTAATATAATAAGTTAAGTAGTAACCTCATAAAATTTTGTGGCAGTGAGCTGAATAAACCTAAGTTTAATATGTAAAAAATTTTTAGAGCACTGTTATCTTTCATGACAGACTAAACCATGCAGTTACCATCCCTACACATGCCTAGAAACGGGAATAGAAACCAAATAACAAATTATATACCTATAGCCCTATTAAATACCTTTTTAAAGGCAATTGACAAACATCAATACTATTTTAGAAGCATTAAATAATAAACAGATGGTTGGTGTGTTAGGGGCCTGTATGGTTTAGAAAAAGTGTTAGATTGTGTGCACCTATCCACGTGGTCCACTGTGCACCGCCGACGAGAGCGCGTAGGCACCCAAACGGTGCAATTGTGTAAATTATAATGTATTTTACTAACAAAAATGCATCATTATTGGATAAGGAATTATTTCCAAAAGTTGTTTGTCTGCTATCTCAGTGAAAGAATACAGGTGATACATCTAAAAAATAGAGAGCACGGAGACATTTTCTGAAGTAGTAAAAATAAAAAATTTGGTGCCTCAGGGAACTGGTTTGGGTAATCTTTCGTTTTTAATTTCTAGAAATGACGTTCCAAATTTCATCTATGGACAAGGCAACACTATAATATTTGCTGATACATGGTTTTTGATGAGTCATAAAACAGATGATCAGTTAATGGCAAAAATAAAGGAGGTTGATTCAAAATTTCTGACTGGGTTATATACAACAGATTAGTAGAACATTTTGATAAAACCAATTTGATAATATTTTCTACACAAAAGAGTACAAATCACATATATATTTTAATAATTATAAATAAAATAGATGATGAGAAATTTTAGCTGCATGAGCAATGTAGCGAAACATAAGATACTTAAAAGCATAAATTTTGCATATTTTCATTCATTAATATCTTATGGGATAGTTATTGTTTTTGGGGGAAAGGGGAGGGGTACGAAAATTCTGAAGATGCTAATAAATATTTAAATAACAAAATACAGCAATTATAATAATTACACAGAGTTATAATACTGAAGTCAAAAATGCAAATAAAGAAACAGCTGCATAAAACTATCTTTTAAGAAGTAAAAACAATAACTTAATATTATTTTTGATTCTGAAATGCGTCGGGGGACCGCTAAGTGAACAAAATAGGTAGTTATAATCATGAAACATGAAACAGAAAAAGTAAATGCAACAAAATGTATGTATGGTGTATGTAAATATGTGACAATTTCAAAAGATAAGCCCAATATGCTATACAGTATTTACATTGAGTTTTTGTATTGATGCATCATTTAGTGGATTTGGTCTTGCTGTTTTATTCTGTTACATTTCAATTCCTAACTATTTATCTGGTTTACTTAGTGTTCCTCCGGGCCCGAAGCATTAACGGGTTAGTTAAAATAATTTGACCTTACTATTACTATACTTAAGGATTGTTTTATGCGTCAGGGTTTTGTTTTATTTTTAATTTAAGTGTTATTTGCAGTTATTCAAACTTGAATACTTCTAAAATTATTGTAAAAAAACAAAGATAATTCCGAAAATACACGACACTAACAAAGTCCATTAGGCTTTTCATTAAATAATAATAAGATGAACGTAATGTTGACTACACGAATATAAAACAGCTTAAGACTAAATTCGGTACAAACATTTTTTTGGTCGGGAATAATCTGCTGGAGTTTGTCGGCGTTGTTCGGAGACACTGTGGGCAGAATGCAAGGTTGCCGTTAGTCTGGCTCAAGTTTGCCGAAACTAATATACTTATGTTTTTTGACAGCATTGTCTGCAAAACAATTGTCCTTTCAAAACTTAACATTTAGTTAGATATGCATCTCAGACCCATGTATTGTATGTGTTTGACTAAAATCTAACTTCGACATGGAATTGACAACAAATACATAAACTATTGCCTATAATGTCACAAAACTGAAAATGCATGCAAATCAAATTGTCTGAACTCATATAACGTTAATGATCGAGTATCTGCGATTCTGATAGCAATCATTATTACGACTGCACACAAAAAGTCACTGCTTTGTTAACGCTATCGGTCATGAAAAAAACTAAAATTTATATAACACTAGTTGGTTCCCACAACTTCGTTTGTGGGGTTTTCTATTTAATGTGATAATGTTCCTGAAAAAAAAATTTTGAAAAGTGCTAAATGGGATAAAATGATGTTAATGGCCATTAATGTCCATTTTAGAAACATTTTGAAAAGGAAAAATTTCAACAAATATTTTGGTTAACCTGTTCTGCCTCCCACCTCCCCCGAACTATAATTTGTTTTGGTAGAAACTTGTTTTTTCTCACTAAATTAAAATTATTGTGGGCACCTCGTTCTGTCCCTACAGGCCTACCCCATTTTGACCCGCCTCCCTCCAAAAGTAAATTTTTTTGTCAGCTTTAAATGTCGGGGTCGCATAGGCACAACTTACCAAAGTTTTATAGTACATTTGCCAGGTTTTTAGGGTGTCCCATTCTGCCTCTCTATTCCGTTTTGCCCCCCTGCTTAAAAAAATAATTCAAACCACTCACTAAGTTTATTTATTCATTAAAATTTTTGGGCATCCTGTTCTGTCCCTCTAACTTGTTTTGCCGTCCCCCGCCCAATTTTTTTGCAGAAATTTCATTGCAGTTGGATGACTGGTTTTGAACCGCATAGAAGACTAACAATCAATCATTTTTGGGACATAAACCAGCAGTCTACTTGCGGCTTCAATTGAAAGATCTCTTTGTGCGCCAGATTAGTAGCTCGGCCATCAAGTGTTAGCATAACAAAGCTGCAGGTTAAACTAACTCTGCAGCTAACTACGTAGCTATAGCTGCCATCTGAAAAACAGTCAATCTATTCCAGCCAATCTTAACAACTATCCCGGGCCGTATTTACAGTCATAGCTAAACAGACCTTGAATATGAGCAAGTATTTGGTTAGTATTTTACTTACCTGTTATGTTTAGATATTTTAAAACTACAGGTTTGTATAAATGTAGTCCTGAACAAATTGAAATTTTATTGGTATTATATTCACAGAATTATTAGTTCAAATAGAAAACTGTTACAAGAAGTTCAACATTTGTAACACCCTTGAGGCAAGGATTTCTAATGATAACTTAACCTGATTAACATATATTTTATTATTTGTGTAATAATTATTTAGGGCAACTGAGTGTTTTATTAATGAACGGCACAAGACCATACTTCATTTTCAGATAGTTAGTTTTTTCTGTGTTTGAAACTGTAAGTCACACCGGTGACAATGGAATGACCCAGCAGTTGTGGTGAGGAAATTTTCAGTTCTGCGCTATGTATATTCTCATCCCGAGACCAGACGACTGCGGTAGCTTCTGCATTGTAGCTTTATTGCCGTTTATTGCCCTCTGCCAGGCGACCTTGAGTCTCAACCCTCTACTATACCACCCCCTTCCCCCTAACCACCCATGCAAGTCCCTTCGACTAAAGGCGACATCTGGCATATCAGTCAGCTAGCTACCTGCCTTCTGTCTGAAGAATTTAGTTCTGGCGTCTCCGACATGGCAGCGCTACCCTCCAGGCCTCCAAAACCCAGAGCTTCTGTCCCCCACCACCAGGACGACACGAAATTTTGTGCACACGAAAAGCCTAGGCGTTGACAGTCTGTATATCTTAGTCGTCTGTGGCCTAGGCCTTAACTGTATTCCTAAACGTTTTTATAAGGGTTTAGGTTCAGGACATTACTTATTCATGACTAATCTTTGAAATTTCCTTACCCCAATATAATTACGCACGCACAGTTTGCTTAGCCCTACAGACGGTTACACACGTTAAAACGTCCTTGCTGGACGAATATAGTTTTTAATAATAAAAGAGAAAACAAAAACAGTCTAACCATGCTGAAAATGAAACTTTGTTGTAGCAGGAATACTAAATAATATCCCACTAGTATTTTAAAAGCCCGAATAGTCCAAAATCAACAAATTTGTGATTTTCGAATCATTGCAGTATATGTATATTTTTTCGGATGTTATTACGTAACAGATTCGGTAGCTTAGACACTAAAGCGTTGGGCCAGCAATTATTTTATTTGGGTTTAAATCCAGGTGACTCCAAAAAATTGTTTACGCTTTTTTTTTTTTTTTGTAATGTAAACATGAAATTGTTTATTTCCATAAATATAGTTTCTAAGCATTAAAATATCTATATAAAAAAAGTTTACGTGATAATGAACCATTGTTTATGAAGAGAAAAATTTTCCCCCTGTAAATTGCAGTCAGTATTTTAGAAATAGTGTACGGAATTGAATGACTTGGCTTTTTAGTTCTTAATTTCGTAATGCTCAAAAAATTGTAAGAATATTGGACCTACGATAATTTGGCAACTTTTGTAACTCAGCCTATTTAGAAGATATGCAAATGCAATTGTGTTATACTGTTGATTTAAACACGTACTTATGAGATACGATACGTTTAACTTATATTCAGAAGTTTTGACTATGTTGTTATTTACAAACATTCCAGTATTTTTAAAATAATTTCCTAAATATAATTTTCACTGGTAAAATACAATGAATTTCGTTTGTTTCTTACATGAAGAACTCGTATTTAATCTACGTTACGTCATGTTAAATAAAATTTTCAGAAATAATTAAATGTGTTCACAATATATTCACCTACGAAAAAAAATTAAATAAATAAAGCTGTAACGGGATGTTTCCAAAACAGCTAGCGTACTATAAAGACAATATTTAAGCTTTCAAATTTGTAAAATTATCTCCGTTATTATGCCGTTGTAATAAAAATTTAGCTACATATATGAAACAAATTACAGATTCGTAAAAGTCAAATTAAAAAAGCGGTTTGTACGACAGAAAATCTGCTCGCTGGTTCAGTGGTTTGTGCATAGAGATGATCGGATATTTAATAAGCGTGCCAATGAAGCTCTTAACTTTTTTTTTGTCCTTTGTCTAGAGGAAAATCTCAAGGTAATTTCCAAATTTTAAAAATTACTGTTTTAATTTTAAAGCAAACACACTTGTACACTAATCTGCAAATTATATGTGCATATATCGAGAAAGTACAAGATTATTTAATAAGACTACTTTTCTCAATTTGGTGCAAATGAAAGAAAAAATTTCACATTTACCACGTAGATATAAACATACGAAAATATATCTTTGTTTCTTCATGTGATGCTATCTTCTAACATTGGAACCTACAACAATGGAACTAATTACAACAAATTTTTTAAAAATAAAGTTTTTAAAGTTACATTTTCTTAGAGTCGGCCCAGTTGTTATAGAAAAAAAAAATTTATGACATGAAATCTTGGAAAATAAAGGACTTGAATTATTGTAAATGTTGAATCGTCAAATAACATTAAATCATTAAATACACAATTCCCTTCTTAGTTATGCAGGACAAAGTGTGTTAATTTAAGGTGGCTTCCGCGTTTCAAAGTTTCTAACGCGCAAACGACGCCCACATGGATAGCAACTTAAAAATGTGAACTTTTTTTACTTTGTACAAGAGATTGTCATTTTATTTTTAATACTTAAATTTCAAAAGTTATGTTAAGTACTTTTTAATCTATATTAGTGTATTTATGATTACTTCTAGTTTAAAACGATTAAAAAATGTAATGCATTACGTTATAAATGTCCAAAATAAATGTATTTTTGTTAAATAGCTGTTGAAAATCACTGCTTCTTGTTCTATAAAAAAACACCGCCCAGCGTCGCCTTCATTTGTTTATAGTCGCACACGGGACGGCAAATAATAAGCAGTGACTTATCGGATACCATCTCAGGACAGTTAGGAATATGAGTGCGCGTTAGGTCTCGGCTCTTACTTTTGTGGAGCCCGAGATGGTAGCTCATATGCAGTAAATTGTGTTTAGGAATACCGGCCGTAGGGGCAGCCTGGTGAAGATTAAGGGAACTTTTTATCAGAACATTTAAAAGAATTAAGAGTGGAACAAACTCATTGAAGGAGAAGAGCAAAAATACTTAGCCTGTACAAGGTGGTAAATATAGAAGGATTTTGAAAGTTAGTTGCTTATTGACTTAGAGAGCATATTAAAAAAGGGGGCAAGCAGTGAAATGATTCAGAATGTGTGAGGATAACATAATGGCGTTGGTACCAAGTCTATATTTTAGATATCAATGAGGGAATTAAATTTTGTTGACGGAGTTGGTAACTGTGTAGAGTGTTGAAAAGTTTAGGGTGTGTTTGGAAAGTAAGTGACAGGGTAGCTTTACCTTGCCTCTGGTATTAAAGTATTTTTTATGTTGAACTTTTACATTGCATTATTCTGAGGTCCAGTTTTAACTTGCAGATCTTTCCAAAATATGTTATTTTTCTTTTTAAGACGTAGGTTTAGCTCAAAATTATATCACTCACAATCCTTTTATTTTGCCGGGAATGTTACTGTGCTTAGTAATTACTGTAAATAAGAAAAGAATTGATATGTTTTAAGCCATGTTAAAGTTCTGTTCAAATGTTTTGTTGGGATGAATCTCTTGCAGGATGATTTAAAAGTGTGTGGTAGATAAATAAACGCTGAAAGCATCAGTTGATTTCTACGCTTTTTTCGAAGCCAATATGGATAGAGTACTCAATGACAATCCTAGATAATGGTATTTGCCAACTTTATGAGTAAATATTTATCCGGAATGACTAATTCGTTACGCGTGATTTCTTGCACCGCAGTTAAATGCACGAGGTTCCGGCATCAGATTGTGCTTCAGAAGTTCGTAACACTGGAAACAATTTTGTTTAAAACATCGGCTGAAACTATAGTCTAGGATTACTATTGTTTAATTTTCGCAAATTGGCTTCAATAAACGTACAGTTAAAGATTAATGCTTTTAGTGTTGAATTATGCACCACGCCCTCTTAAGATTTACTATTACATCGTAACCTGCAAACCTTGTAGCTTCTCAATGAAGGTGTGGCCTTTACTTTTTTGTTCAGGTTGTATTTTGATTATAGCTTTTCTGGCAAACGGAATGTTTTTGTCAAACACTGTCCACTGGCCATTTGTTATATTTTATTTATTTTTATCCAGGGTTCGAAATTCCTGATGTGGATGCTGAGAAACTTTTGCGACCTGCTGATATTGTCCGGTATGTGGCAGACAAAGAAGATATTTATGAGTGATTTAGTGTCCCTTCAGTAGACTGCATATCAGATACGGTACTATGTTGTAGTGCAAGAACAGATTGCAATGTTTTTTGTGTGCTTTTACACATCTTCAGTAAAATAATTCTAGCTGTTGGTACAGCTTGTTTTGCTGGTTGTTTGTAAAGTACACTTATACGGCAGGTTAAATAACAGAAAAATAACTATGGTTTTTTGTCATGTGATGCTGTTTTTGTATTTTCATTACATACTCCTAAAAATGTTTTTGTCAGAGCAAATGCCTAGGTATTATGGGACATTGAAAAGCGGTGAGCTCGTGACATTGTTCTGTTATAAATAAATTTTTTTTTTCAAAATGGGCTGTTTATTTGTACTTTGCATGTACGCTACATGTTCATACTTTGTATACAAGTCATTGTGCAAAAATGTGTTTATTATGCAATATTCATTAATGCATTAATGTGTGTTCTTTGTTGTGACCAAAAGGGATTGCTTTGACCACTGAAAATATAATTTTTTGGGTTTTCTGGTAAATAAACAGATAATCTGAGCCTAATATTAAAAAATATTCCTTTGATTCTTAGTTAATGCTTTAAACTTTCATTACTAACGGCAGATTCACAACCATACTTCTCGTATGTATGAACACACATACGAATGTTACGTATTGGAGATTGGATTCACAATAACATTTAATCTAGACATGCACGGAAATTGTAACAAAATGTCTATAATAGATTATTGTACAATATTTTTATTTTTCGAATTGAATTAAATAATTTATGACTGCAAGATAAATTATTTCATAATATACTCTTAATTAATATTTGAGTTTTATGTTTGCACATGCTGCATTCACAACCTCCATGTAGCGTACGTACGGAGTAGAAAGTTGATTAACTCTGTTACATATTGTATTTATTGATCATTCTTCAAGCAAAATACAGTTTTGCTATAGAATTTCATTATTTTACATGTATAATTTAATTACAATTTAAAAACAAAATGTAATGTATACATAAATAAACATATTTACAAAAAGGATAACCAGACCACAAAGTTGACTGACACATCAGTTAGACAAATATATGAAGTGGAATACTTAGCCAATTACAGAAATGTGGAACAACATCTCAAAAGATAGTTTTTTGCATTTTTTTCAAATACATACACTCTATAAAGAAGATACTGATCAGACATAACATGAGGACCTTTACAAAATATTAGACTGTGGTCTCAAGAGACTGAATCCTTTGTGAGTTATTCAGTATTTAGATAATCAGATACACTAACGAAGGATTTATTAATAAGGAAATCAAACAGCTGTTTCTTAAAAGATTTTGTCCGTTACACATTTAATTTTATCTGGTAGGTTATTATACGATCTAATGCCCATATTATTTAGTGTTTTAAAACTGCTGGCTTTTTTAACAAACGTGAGGTGAAAATTATATTGTGATATGGAAATGGATATATGCAAAGTAAACAGATTTTAGGCATTTGGTGAGAGGTTATTAATGCAAGAACTTTAAGCGTATAGCATGGAAGTCCTGACCTTTTTAACAATAGATTTTGTGTTCTTTCCATGATAATTGAACATCTGTTTTAATTCTAAGAAATCTAATTTGCTTTTCTTTGCTGATCAATTTATTTTGTGCAAATAGTTTAGGCTGTTTGTTTGCAGCATTTGGATTGAAAATAATACATTTTGTTTTATCTAAGTTAAGTGCCAGTTTATTTGCAGTAAACCATGAAGTAGTTAACTTAACGCTAACAGTGGAATCTTCTAACGACACATCTGTAGATGACTTTATAATCGGATTTGTATCATCTGCAAATGAAACCGTGGAAACATTGGGTAGCTGCAGCTCTAAATCATTCAGGTAAATCAGAAATAAGTGTACGCACACTATGTGAGGCTGTGACTGCATGCGCCTCGGTGTTTCTACTTTTACACATACGAACACTATGTGACGTGGTTGTGAATCCAGTTTAAACTGCATAAAAGCCAAATTTTGAGTGAACAAAGTTACTCTACAAGGTCAAAGTAACCTCTGTCTGCAGTATTGAATTATTAAAAAATTTTAATTATTAGAAAAAATGAAATACTTATGTTAATGATTTATACTACACACAAAAAACCCTTAAACCTAACCAAAAAACCTTAAACCTAACTATAAAAATGTTTGAATATTTATGTATTCTGATTGTTTGGATTTTTTTAAAAATTGCTTTACTGTACTGTTACAGTAACAGAGCATCATTGCAATCTTATACACATAGTTTTCCTTAGACAAAAATTAAATACTGTATTTAGAAATTTTTTTATTGTTCTGGGTTTGGTGGCATGTTGAAATTTCTCAAAAGTCTTGTTCTCCTTGTGGGTTGTCATTCAGATTTGGCTGTTCTTGAGACCTGAGACTACATTTGTCTTTTAAAGTTGGCTGGGTGAGGGAACACTATGCACCACCTGACATCACCACTTTTCAGCTGTACTTTGTTTCATTCCACGTGTACACTTACAACAAAGAATATTTAAGAATGTGACAGAAATTTATAACGTACTTTTAAGGTGGAACATCAGCCACTCTTTGGCTGTAATATAAATCTATTTGTAGGCAGTTCGGGGTAAAGTGAGCTCTCAAAAAAGCCATGCAAAAGTTCTATTTTCAGCCAATTTGTATCTTTCCGCACACAACGGCTAACAAAGGGAAATGTCTAGCCTCTTTGAACTTGTCGCTTGATGTTTGCACGTGAAATTTAAATTGTGCAGTCAGTAGGAACCTATTTAGATAAAGAAAGTTTATTAACTATATACAATACAAATTTGTCAATTTCAATATTGTTGTATATAAGTACGAAAATACATGGAACTATAGACAGTAATTCGCTGCCAACCATACAAGAAGCAGCAAGGCAGCTTTTTCATGTTAAAACGGCTAGTGATATTATTCAATGTTTAAATTTTTAGTGTTCACTTATCCTGAACGACCTATATAAATTAGGCCACTGTAGAACATTTTAAATGTAACATTACATTAATAAAATCAATATTATTTTGGTATGTGAAAAGCTGAAGTTTAATTTAAAATTGTCTAAATTGCAGTTTCAAAATAAAAGTTAAATTAATGAAAGGATTACATTAATCAGCGATGCCCAATAGGAAGAGGGCAAAGGGAGAAAATTGGAAGAATGGTTTCACAACTCATAACTTCAAAGGGATTCTTTAATGTGGGGTAAAGAAATACGAATGATTTGAATGGGAGAAAAATGAAAAGATATTGAATGTATGGACTGTTATTCCTCTTTGGACCTAGAAGGGGGAAGGTGGAGTTATTGTACCCTGGCCGGGTAGGAGGGAAGGAATGTTGTTTGTCGCAAGGGTATCAACAGGTTCCTATTTACCTGAAAAGTCCCTTTTTTTTTTCACACAAATTGTCCATATGTCCTTTTTTTAATCTCTAAGTTGAATTAATTCAAGTATTAGGTAAATACATATAAAATAGTAAAAAAAAAATTGTCACCTAGTTATGAAAGTAAACGTTCACCACGTTCTATGACAATTTTCTGGTCTTAAAATTAAAACTTCCATGATCTTTTAAAGAACTGTGCAATGGAAGTGCATGACTGGATTTAGTTGCTTGGACAAACTCCATTGTGAAATGGAGTAGGTATGTCCAAGCGAGTAAATCCAGTAAAACTGCCTTAGACATAGAAATGTGCATATGTTATTATCATATGACATAATGCTTTTATGTCTACCGCCAAGTTAAACATTTTTAACAAATTATTTTAGCTTTTGTGATTCAGTCGCATCACTACATTCTTGTCTTTCGATGTTTTGACCAGCTGTTGCAACTGCCATCTTCTGTTAGTCTGCTGACCAGCTTATGATGGACGGCAGCTTTTTTACACTCTCAAACCTTTATGTAATAATGTGCTCCGTTTCAAATTTTTTTTTTCTTTCCTAGTGCTCAGTATAGTTAGTGCGTACTGGAAATCTTTACCTACAATATTTTTCACAAAATGTTGAATTCTGTTTATTTGGCCTGTTTGGTTGAGAATTTTTTGTACTTTTTTAGTCCTTAATGTTTGACTTCGGTCCTTTATTTGGTATCTATTTTAAACATGCATGGTCCCTAATATTTTTACTTAAAGTTGTTGAAACCTACGTTGTTGGGAGAAGCATTAAGAATACAAGTGACGCGCATCTGTTTATCTGTTCCTACGACGACAAGCAAGCCTCTGTCTCTCCCTCCCTTCCCCTATGCAAGGAATATGGCAGAGTTATTGCCAATTCTTTGTTTTCCAAAGAAATGATCAGCACAGTTTAAAGTCCCTGTGCCCATGCCTGTGAAGGTTTTTAACAGTCACGTACAGTTCATGTGAGCGTGAATGTTTTTTAGTTTTAGAGTATCTTGTGGGGAGGAATTTTTTTTTTTCAATATTAATGCCAAATTTCTATGAGTTGGTTTTTTTGCAAGATTAATCATGCCAAACAGCAAAATCTTTTAAGTAAATGCGTTCATTGGAACAGTAAAACAGGACAAGTGGTCGGAATGTCAATGGAAAAAGCATGGCTACAAAACCTTACAAATTATTTGGTTGTCGGATGCGCAGTAATTGAGTTTAATTACACGATGATAGCTGCAAGCCTGAAGTCAATAAGACAGTGCTTAAGAAGAAAATACAGTAGAACCCCGATTTAACGAAACGCCATGGGACCCGAAAATGTTTACTCTAAATCGATGTTTAGTTAAATCCTACTTAAACCCCCCCCCCCCCAAGTTAAATCAGGGTGGCCACTCTACTTGCCATTTCAAATTCAAGGCTTATTCCAGGTTTTCAAGGTCAAGATCCTAAAAATTCAAGGTTTTGTAATTTCATTTAGGCCCTACTGAATTTCGTCACAACCTTATCTTATGAATATGATGTAGGCTAAATTTTAAGCAATGAATTAAACATAACTGCATTACTCAAATAAAAATAGATGGTACGCTGTAATATAACATGTCATATAACCAAAATTTCACTTAAAATATTTAGGCCTAATTGAAATAAAAGATTGCTGCTAGACTGCTATTTAATTATTCTACTCCATGCAAAAAAATATCAGTAAGTTAACATACAATAACACTTTCAAGCAAATATTTAAATATTTCCTCTTCAGACTTACCATCCTGTGTGTATCACCCAAAAATTAATA
>PNEQ01009923.1:0-15921 GCA_003012365.1 Medauroidea extradentata | reverse complement strand
GTTTGGCAGTTTGATTCAACTGGACTCCATGTTGGTTAGTTTGGCAGTTTGATTCAACTGGACTCCATGTTGGTTAGTTTGGCAGTTTGATTCAATGTGAATCCATGTTGGTTAGTTTGGCAGTTTGTTTCAACATGAATCCATGTTGGTTAGTTTGGCAGTTTGTTTCAACTGGACTCCATGTTGGTTAGTTTGGCAGTTTGTTTCAATATGAATCCATGTTGGTTAGTTTGGCAGTTTGATTCAACTGGACTCCATGTTGGTTAGTTTGGCAGTTTGATTCAACATGAATCCATGTTGGTTAGTTTGGCAGTTTGTTTCAACTGGACTCCATGTTGGTTAGTTTGGCAGTTTGTTTCAACATGAATCCATGTTGGTTAGTTTGGCAGTTTGATTCAACTGGACTCCATGTTGGTTAGTTTGGCAGTTTGTTTCAACATGAATCCATGTTGGTTAGTTTGGCAGTTTGATTCAACGTGCATTTAACTACAGCGCAAGAGATCACGCGTAACGAATTAGTAATTCTGGATAAATAATTACTTATCAAGTGGCTAATACCATTATCTAGGATTGTAATTGAGTATTTTATCCATATAGGCTTCAAAAACGCGTATAAATCAACTTATGTTTTCAGAGTTTATCTATCTACCACTCACTCTTAAGAATCCAGACTGATGACAGATAATATCGCGAAATCTACATATCTCTAATAATTCCAAAAGTCGTATATCAAAAAAGAAATTATTTCTTGCTAGGCATGTGTATAGTTTATCTAACTTCTTAGAAGGGTTTTATTGAGCATGATGATTCCATCCATATTGGCTTCGAAAAAAAAAGCGTAGAAATGAATTGGTGTTTCCAGAGTTTATTCATCTACCACGCACTCTTAAGCTTAAAGAATCGATTATCTACTAAACCAGCAGAAACAAGGGAACGCGGCGTCAAACATCACTACCTACCTGCTACTTGTAGGGACGCAGTATGAAGCACGAGTGTCAAGTCACAGTTGTATATTAGCAGATTAGAGCCCGCGATGTTTGGTGAAAAGAATTCTGCAACAGTTTGTTTCAATGCCTTATGTGCACATCTGTAGCTCAGCTTCATGGTTACTGGCAGAATGAATTATTGCACAGACGCGGCTCACTGGACTGTGCCAACAGGAACAAGGTTAATGCGACACCACACGTCTGTGATTTGCTACTATAACTCTAGACGCCGAGAGTTACAAACAGCCAATCACTGACCATAAAGCAGGGCTACATATGTGCACATAAGGAATTGCAACAAACTGTTGCAGAATTATTTTCACCAAATATCGTCGGCTCTACCCACAATTATATTTTAGCTGTGCACAAGCAAGTGGACTTTGAGCCGAAGTATTGATAGGCGCATATTTACAACCACTTTGCACCCATCACGTGATATCTTCTACTTCAGTGTGAGCATATTAAATTCCGGTACAGCGCAGCCAGACGCAGCACAGGCGCAAATTTTGCATTGCATTTATAACATAGCGATATTTTGATGCTGTTATGCATCGATACACTATGCGCCAATTGCAAGGTATTATTAAAACATGCTAAAACTCTTTCAGGATTTAAAGTAACATACTAAAATATATCAGTCCTATAGAGTCAATATTTAAAACAACATGATACAGGTCTCAAAATAATATTTGCAGAATTTATTTAAAGCTGGAGAACATGTCATGCATGTGTAACAATTGGCACATAGTGCACAGCTTCTACCAAAAGTTTAAGGACGCCATTATACTTAACTAACAAAATGTTTCGGCCTTATAATTAATCCTACAGGACCTGATTATTAATGACAAACTGTTTCTGGCTATGTTCAGAGTTTAATTTGTATTAAAAAAAAGAACTAAAAATAGGACAGTTTGTTTAAAAGTTATTCTTTTTTTTTTTTTTAATATAAAATTTTTACACTTTAACGTAGTTCCGGAGACGTAAAAAAATAAAGCAATTGATGATGTTTATCCTAATTTTTGGGCAGAAACATAAAACCCTAAGGAATAATCACAACCATAAAACATCTCTCTAGGTTTATTCTACAAAATCATAATGTGATATTTATCACTTTGAAACTAACTGTAAAAGATATCACAAAACTGGGCAAGAGGACAACCTTTGGCAGCGATTTATACTGTCGCACCGAGCGAGGTACCGAAGCCGGAGTGGTTTCACGTTGCATGTAAACTGTTCTATTTTCAAAATTTTTTTTTTACAAATTAAACATTGAACATAGCCTTAAACAGTTATTCATGTGTCATTAATAATCAGGTCCCGTAGGATTAATTGTAAGGCCAAAACGTTTTCTTAGTTAAATATAATGGTGTTCGTAAGGGCGCTGTAATCGTAAAATTTAATTTTTTTTATATTTGTGCCAAACACTGTTCAACTTTTGCACATCAGATGACACGTCATTTCCCCAAATAAAAAAAAATTGGCTCCATAGTTTTTGCATAATCGCTCATCAAAGTCACAAAATAGCCATTGCGGTGTAGCCAAAAGAAAAAAAAAGCAATCAACTAATTAATTTAAAATTACAGGAACTGAAAGTCAGTGTATCAATTCGTTTTATGAAATTTTTGACAAAGGTTAATTTTGAAAATTTCAGTAGCAGCCAAATGTCAAAGTTATGCAAAAATGTACTCATTTCCATAATTTTTTTTTAAATACATAAATTTATCGTTTTTTGTTTACAAAAGTTTCTTGAAGTAGCTCACTTCATTAAGTATCGATATGAATTATCTTTTTTCTGCAAGTTAATTAGTTTCTGTTATTTTGGCTACACCACAACTGCCATTTCGTGACTTTGATAGATTATTATGCTAAAACTATGGGGCCTAATTTTATTTATTTGGGGAAATAACATGTTATATGATGTGTAAAAGTTTAACAGTGTTCGGCAAAAATATAAAATTTTGAATTTTTACGGGTCCAACGTCCTTAAACTTTTGGTAGGAGCTGCAGTGATGTATAAGAGCGTCAATTTAATGGGTTCCCTATGGAGGACAGCGCAAAGCCTCTGTAAATCTCGCCTGGTGTTTCTCGACACGTACAGTAGGTCTCCAAGTATCGACCCGTACTTGAAAATTTCATCCCAAACGGGCCGTAATCCTCGTTTCACGGCCGAGAAGGGGCGTTTGTGCCATAACCCTCCCGGCCTCGCTAACTGGTCTCGGAGGTCTGCAGACGCGCACGGAGAGAGATACGACGGCTTATTCGTCCACGCTCTCCGCAGTTTCGCCTAAGGGCGTAGCCTTACTTAGTGACACTTATTTGGTAACGAGGGTCGTAAGGTCGATCGTCACGTACCGACTCCCAACTAAGACTCTGTCTACCGTGTCAGCAGTCTCGAAGTTCATATAAGTAATCAATATTACACAAGTTACGTCTCTTACAAATAAACATTATGGATCGTGCATTATCTTAAAAGGAGACTTCGCCGGTGTCAACCTTTGACGCGTGGGAACAGCATAGCGATAAGAGCCAGCGTCCCACGTTTGTCGAGAAGCATATCGCCTCTATGGACGACTTGAAGTACACGCCCCCTGACGTCACCGCAGGGGAAATACTGTGGGAAGCAAAGCTTGTTTACAAACATGCTGATCTGTTAGTTGGTAATTGCAGAAAGCAAAAATGTTGCGCATTCATAGATTTACACGTAAGGGTAAAACATATTAGTTTCAATTTCATGGTTAAGATACGCAAATATATAAGATTAGAATTTGCCGTTTTTTCAGGTAAACATTAAACAAATAATCAATTTTCTTGACATACATCTCATCCGGGACATGTGAAGCCAAACAGCAAAATGAAGGTTATGTTCGGCTGCGGTATCCGTGGAGACAGGTATTGTATCCCACACCTGACTGAAGCTCCGCCTCTTTTCAAGTCGTCCATTCGCAGCGCTAAACTGACGTGCAAGGTTTCCTTCTAGTATTTTTCCTACGAGACTTTAAGCGGTGCCTCCAATATTTTATTTTTGAACAGTATGAAGTAAAGACCAACGCACGCCTCTCGTTTTGTACTATACGAATTCAGGTAATATCTCCGGAGTTACAGCAGTTTAAAAACCCCATTTTTTAGCCGTTTTGAGAGGCCCCTAAAATCATGTTTCTAACAAGCGTGCTGAATTTTTGAAAACATAGAAGCATAGTTTCAAGTGTGTGTTATTTTCGTAGATGAACATAATATGAATAAGTTAAGAGGTTCCACGTAAAAAAGAATACGCGTGACACGCTGCAACGCCGTCCATGCGCCAGTCGAGGACTCCTCTTAAGAACTACTGTCATATTGAATTACCTTGCCAGTTTTTGTATTACGCTGTATTTTTTTTTTCGTAAAAATTACAAAGAATTTCCTTTTACTTTGAGGATCCTTTGTAAAATGGTAAAAATACAAAGATTTTTTTCTAGAAAAACTAAGTAGTAAACCAAATTCACGGATTTGTCTAAAATAATAAAGTTACGTACAAACCGCGGCCTCTGATATGTATTTCACTGCAACAAAGTGATTTACACATAAATGACGTGCCACAAAATTGAGGTAATTTAATAACTGAAAGGTTAGTTGGTCAAACGGTAGCGTATGCATTTAAACCCTAAGGACATATGTCCGTATTGCGGTGGTACATCCACTTACTTATTTTTTAATAAACAGACATAACATTATTTGTTTAACAGTAATAATACAAAAAGTACATTTTCACGATTAGAACAAAAATAAATAATTTAAACATTTAAAAACGTAAGCTGTATATTTTTACAATAACTGTCTTTGTAATTTAAAAAAGAATTTCTTCGGAAACTTGGTTTTCATGGATTTTCTTTGTGAAAAGAAAGAAACAAAATGTGTTCATACTTGCATCTAAATGTAAGTTTTATAATAAAATTTAATAAAAATTATAATCGCATAACAATTTATTGCTATATGAAATAGTTATCTTCAAAATACATCCACTGAGTCGGAATATCTTTACAGTTTATTCATGGTAAAATACACAATTCCTCAGAACTATTTTCGGCCAATTAGAATACAGATATAAACATAGTGTTTTTATTCAAATTAAAGCACAAGGCACGAATAGATGGAAAACAAATTTGAATAAGTGTGGCCAAATGCTGATGTTACCGTGGATTCCCTAACATTAAGTTCACCTCATGCCTGCCAGCGTGGAAAGTAAATCCCTTTCGCTGGAATGTGATTCGAAAAGGAGAGACAGAGATTCGGGGAAAATAACGAGGTAATTTATTTTTCCGTAAAAATATTCCGCTCATTACTGGTCCACGAACTTTTAGTATGACTGTCGAATCTCGTAACAAAAAAATACAGTAGATTGTTGTTAACGTTTGGTTTTCAAAACGCAAGCGTATTTAATAAATATGAGGCTATTATCAACCCCTCGTATTAAAATTTGCTGGGTGATTCCCAGCGGAAAACATGTCCGAAAACATAACACGAGCGTTGAACCAATGCAACATTTTCTGCTTATTTGAGTGTAAATTCTCGTATCCAGCATTAACATAACTGTCCAATTTTTATCCAGAAAAAAAAAAACATTCCTTATCTTTTTCACGTGTATTTTATCTCATTTCTGAATATAAATAAAGTTGTTTACGAGAATTTTCTGTGTGAGTCAGGGGCGTTATTTAAGGGCAATGGCCCCCCTCTTGGATTTAGAATTTTAAGTATATTTTTTTATATTTTTTATTTAAATAATGCTAATTTAAGCATATAAAACTAATGTTTTATTATTAAAGTTTCTAATTTATACATGTTTAATTAATAAAAAGATGCAACAAGGTCACGGTCGCCGAAAAAAAATCTTGCCCCCCCCCCAAGAAAAACCTGAAATGACGCCCCTGGTGCGAGCCATTTCAATATTTTTGAAATTCTGAAACAATATCGTTTGGAATATATAATTTTGTAGGAAACGTACATTCCTCATTATCATTGTACTACATATGATGCTTCTTTCCTTCTATACAGTTTTGCAAAAGCAATACACTGAAAGAAAAGTAGGTATTGTTGTAGGTACCATAATTATGTTAAAATAGGGATAACAGTCCAGTAAGGTTGTCGGTACTATCTGCATTGTTCATACAAAACTGTGGTCTGTAAAAGTAACAATATGTCTAGAAAATAAAAGACCAAACATTTGTAGGAACAATTAAGACAGTATCGACAACCAAATTGGAATGTCCCTATTTTAACGGAAGTATGGTACCTACAACAGTGTAATTTCAAATCTATCGTACATAGAGCTCATTATAGTATTTTTATCACAATTACACTGTAATTTGTCAATGGCGCACATCTTAATACATAAAATGAAGTGTCCTGACTGACACACTCACTCACTCAAACCGCTGGATCTAGAACCATGAAATTTTGAGTTAAGCTTCCCCTTGGCCCGTAGGCACCTACTATGAATTATTTTTTGCGAAATTCGATAATTAAGGGGTTATAAAGGGGCAAAATGTGTTTTCAAAGAATCCCTGATATCTCGTTAACCGGGAAATCTATCATAATTTTTTAACTTCATAATATGGCCCAAAGAAATGCATTTTTACGGATTTTTCGATTTTGCGAAATTCGAAAATCAAAGGGGCGAAAAGCCGTAAAATGTGGTCTTTATTAATCCGTGGTTTCTCCTAAACCATTTCAGATAGTGAGGTGATTTTTTTCTTTAAAATGATGCTTAAGTAAATATCTAAAAAGTATTTTTAGAATTTTCGAAATTCGTCTTGAAAGCTCTTAAATATAACGTGTTTTTAATTAATCCCACTTACCTTCAAAACCAGTAGAAATATTGAAATGGTTTTTTCTTTAAAATAAATCTTACGTACATATAAAAACAAAATAATAATTTCAGAATTTTTCTAAATTCGTCCTTGAAAGCCGTTAAAAATAAAATGTGTTTTCAAATAATCATCTGTACCGCTTATATCCGTTGAGATATCGAAATTATTTTTTGATAAGAACTAAGCTTATGTAATTATCTACAAATTAAATTCAGGATTTTATGAAATTCGAAAATTAAAGACGTGAAAAGCAGTAAAATGTTACAGTCTCCCGAAAGAAGAGAATGATCACGGAGAAACAATTCAACAGTCGTTTCTTTTTCCAATGTACTCATAAATAAAACCTCTTTGGACTGTAGCCTGTACATACGAAAGAATTATCACGGCCTGCATGTAAGCATTCACTCAAGTATTGTATAAAGCTTGTAGTGTGGGAGGGGTGGGGTTACGGGTTCGTATACCATGCAAGACTTTGCGATGGGAATTACTATGACATCATACGAGCATATTGCGCGCGCTCTTTACACTGAGCTAAGACAAATTTATAGTTCACTGTTATTGAGTACGCTAGCTGTTAAATGCCTTCATCACATATTTTATCCAGAGTTACTGTTTACATTACATAATTTCACGTGGGCAAAACAGCAGCCGGCCAGCTGGTAACAATATAAACGCCAGACATAATGTAAAAGAAATCTGCATTTCAGGAGTTCAAGCAGTGGTTTCAGAAATACTGATGGCTAAAATACCTTGAGTGTTTCGACACCCACAGCAGGTACAGCGCATCTCGCATACATTTCGAATGACATCTTTCAAGGTTTCTTATCAGTGAAATGCATTTAAATAGTTAAAACTGTGCGTAAGCAAGTCGCTGCACTTCATGTGTTGTGTATTTGTAACTGCAAATGGAGAACTTAGTTATATAATGACTAAAGTAAAAAAAATGTACTTTGAAGTTAAAGTTGGCTGTAAAACTTAATAAAAAATTCTGTTTTATTCATGTGGTAATTGTGATCACACCACATGAATAAAACTGATATATTACAAACACACACATATATATTATAAACACACACACATATATATATTACAAACACACACACATGTATACATAAACACACACACATACACACATAACACCCATATACCATTCACTCGATTGCGATGTAACTTTGGTGAGCTGTGTGCGGGGCCGGGTAGATTTCTGCCGAAAAATTTTCCAAAATTGGAGGAGGGGAGGAATGGAATGGGGTGCACAAAACATGTTGCTGATAAAAAAAACTTCGGTGATCTGTCGTGCGTGCGTCCACGTGTGTTTCAGTGAAAAAAAAAAAAAAAATTCGTGGCGGAGGGAAGGCAATAAGGGGCAGAGGGGCAGAGCGGGAACGGCATCCCATCGCATGCAGGGACTAGTATCATATTAAAAAAAAAGCAAACGAATATAAGAGAGATATTACCGAATGCACGTCTAATGTACTATGTTGAAAGAACATAAAATACTGCTAATACTATATACCCAAAATACGACAAGGATTAGGATTTTCAAACTTTTCAACTCTAGTTAGGCCAGGTTGGTTAGTTTTGGTTTCTGCATACTTACACATAGACGGCGGATTTAATTTTTCCTGGATGATATACGATTTGTGGCAACTCAGTTAACTAATGCTCACTGACGATTTCATAAATGCACCAATAATTACTGTAGTACGCATTAGTTCAGTTAACGACACATTACACTTTCAACTGCACATTGGGAAATTTAAAATTTGTTTTTCAACTCTTATACAACATTAACACCACTTATTTAAAATTTATTTGTAAACAGTTATATACATCTGCGTATTTTAACGACTGCATAAAAAGTATACAGTACTTAACACATTAAGATGTTAACATATATTTTTCGTTTTGAAAGTAATTTTATTCGTACGTTTTGTGACTGTCGTCATGGAAACACCCACCCCCTCCCAGTTAATATTCCCTGTCATAAATAACAAAATATGTATTTACAAAAAAAACTGCCACTCTACTCACCAAGGGAACCTCGTTCTTGCAAAAGATAAAATTTCTTAAAATAGCTTCCGTTATTTTTGTGTTTCCTCAGCAATGTTTCCTAGGGTATGTGACTAAAATAAATTTAAATATGGCCACCATTCGGAAAATATAAACACAGGATGAACAAAATTCACAATAGTCGATTCAGCTTTGTACGTAGTATTTGTATACTAAATTCGACGAAATTCTAGAATACCGTTCCTCAGATAATGAGCTTGATCGAAAATAGTTAAAATAGCCACCATTTTGAAAATATTAACAGGGCGTAAACGAAAAATACAAAAGCCAAGTCAGGTTACTAAGTACTATATGTGTACAAAGTTTGACGAAATTCGGTACACTGGTTCAAAAGTTTTTAGGGGACACACACACACACACACACACACACACACACAGACACACCAACCAGCACATACAGACAGGAAGGTGATCTTATAAGCCTACAGTTTCCCTCGGAAAGTAAGCTAAAAGTACAGAAAAACTAGTATTATCTGCTGAAAACGAATGCACAACACACAAGTATTTAGCCGGTGGCTCTATGTTCAGTAAGACGATACGTAAAAATTGACAAACAAATCAAAATGCATCAAACTGACGACAAAAACACCACATCTGTTATCGGGTCGGTTCGGCTAAGCTGGCCCGATATTCGTATGATGTGCAACGTTGCGACTTTGTAGTAGAAAAAGGTGGTAGAGTGCTATGAATGAAGTGCGCTAGTTTTCGAAATTACGGTATCAGATTATTTTATTATTCAAAACACGGCATTTTGGATAGAGAACGATGCACATACCATTTTACGGTACAGAAAATTCGCATTTCATCGAAATCACTAGCACGAGGTCACAATACTGAGTAATTAACATCTGATGTGGTCACAATGCACTGGTATTATTAATCTTGAGAGTTAGAAAATCAGTACTAGCAGAATTAGAGAAGAAAAAACAGGAAAATAAATCTAAACATCTCTTGTTTGATTATGAACCTTAAATCCCAAGGTTAAAGCCAAGAAAAAACTTCACATGGACAACTACTTCAATTACATCGTCACCAGCAATCCGCAGGATAAAGTTATGGCATGACTTGTTACAGGTCGTTCGGGATTAAGTGAGCATTAAAAATTTAACATTTGAATAATATCACTAGCCGTTACTGCATGCAATTTAAGATAAGCAATAGTTGCATTACTACTTGTGTGATTGGTAACAAACTAACCGATTGCAATTCCGTGTATTTTCATATTTAAATGAAACGCTACTGAAATAAAATCAATTGAAATCGTCATATTTTAATTTTGCATAGTTAATATATTATTTAAATCAAACTGTAAAGATTCCTACTGACTGCAGAATTTAACTCATGCGCGCAAACATTAAGTGACGTGTCCAAAGAGGTTAAATATTTCCCGTCGTTAGCCGTTATGTGCCGGAAGATATTAATTGGCTGAAAATATAAATTAGGCAGGACTTTTTTGAGTGCTGACTTTATCCCGAACCACATACATAAAATCTCCGTACGGTAAGTTGATACTTTTAGAAATGAACTGTTTAAAAAAATTACTAGGAATTTTTCCGTTACTATTAAACAACTATGTAAGCAAATGAAAAAGCAATACGGCGAGATAAATAAATAAATGTATTTTTATTGCTAGGCATCAGCGAGTATGAAAATTGTTCGTAATGATTATTAGGAAAGTGAGTTAAACATGAATGTTATACGATAGATGGAGGATGGTTGGGTTGGCATTGATGTCGTAGAAGTAGTTCTTCTGTCTATTATAAACAGCGGCTAAAATATTGAAAATAGTTTTAACGGAATATGTACACAATGTGTTCATTTTCAGGAAATTAAATAACGTGTATATTTACATGTAGCATATATTACAATATTTTAGTGGTGACGTAGTTAGAGGCGGCGGATGAACAATGTACGTCGGCTTGCAGTGCAGACGTCAGCCTGGCAATGTTATTGTTGATGTTTGGCGGAAGGATACATAGTTGGTGTGAAGACAGACCCAAGCTAGAAGCACGGCTTCCAGAAAGTATCAAGTTACCGTACGGCGGGAATACTTGAAGAGTAGTCGGATAATATCAAAGATGTGCCTGCTGAGGGATATCAACTACCACACATCATATGGAAGACATAACTAAATACACATAATGTGAACCTCAAGAGGCAAGGCTTCATCAGTAAAGACAAGCACTGTGAACGCGCAGAAGTGCACAACATCTCCTGAAACGCAGAAACCTGGTACCTGCAATATGACAAAGCAATTTAAGATTTGCTGAATACTGGTCTTTATGGAACATACGTGTACATATTTTTATTTTTGGAGTATTCTTGCAATTGGGGAATGTTACAAGATAAAGAAATATTTTGGATATACGCCATTGCAGCAAATGGTGTCACAGAAAACTAGATAATGTGTTATTTGACTGTGTTATTTGTTTTTGTTCGCTTTTTGTCTGTGTTTCTGATGTGACGTCTACATCCAGTTTTTGGCTTGTCTGTTCGACGTTGACATTATTTTTGTCTGTTGTTTTGAACGAACTGACGGAATTCCTTTTGCGGAATTATCTGAGTTATTTTTTTACATTTTCCTTGGCTGTTTATTTGTGCTTGAGTGCTCGTTTGTGTACATTTATTTTCTTGTAAATCACTGACTGAATTCCTTGCGGAATTACATATGTTTACCTTTGTTTGCCAGTTGTTTGTTTACTTGTCTGTGTTTGTTCTCTGGTTTACTGTGACACATCACTTGCTGCAATGGCGTATTTCTAAAATACTTCTTTAGCTTATAAATGGACATAATTGATGTTTGAAAGACTTTATTTACGAAACATAAATTTGACCTGTAATTTGAGGTCGGACACGAAAAGTAAATAAACTTTGAACATGTCATCAAAAGTGCCCGCATTACCACCTGTAAATAAAATAACAAGAAAACTTATTGTCTGATAAAAAAATTCACATAGATATTAAATCAGGTCTCTCGCACGACTAGTTATTGAGCTGAACTACACGCAGACGTATGTTAATAACGGGTAGTCTCTAAATATAAAATAAACTATTGGCTAGAGCTGGATTGGATATCGCTTAAGGCTAGTTGAAATGATAATAACAGGGATACTTTGAACAGCGCGTAGGAAAGTCGAATGATATGCCATATTAAAATGGAAAATTCCTAATCTGCGAAATGTTTACGACGTAATCTTCTCCGAGCGACGTGGAAACGCTCACATCGAGATGGAGGGACAGGTCTTGTCTTACAAGTTCCCCTAGGGCATAGTCTTCCCGCTTATCATGACGGCACTGGAGAATTATGTAATAACCGATAAAAGAACGCTTCTCAAACTTTACGCCTTTAGGGTTCTTCTTCATTCTTGGAGATAGGTTTCTCTCTACTTTCATGCAAATTTTTTAGACAAAAACGTGGAAAATAAAGCCCGATTACCTGTGCATAATCAAAGTAACACGTTTGACACGCATTCGAGCGGGCCCGGGTTTGATTATCGGTTCCGACTGTACTGATTTCGGTTTCCCACGGTTTCCCCTAATCGCTACAGGTGAATGCTCGGATAATTCCTTAGCAAAGGCCATGGCCGGTTCCTCTTTCAGCGACTTCTCTAAAGAGGATATAGGCCTAATTTGAGAACATCTGCGTGTTGGAATATTCACAAGGAACATAGCGGAAATGCTGTTAGTTTTCGTTATGCGCACGTCCCAGAAACGCGAAAATTTTTAGTTTAATATTCTGTCATGCAAAAACTATGAAAGTTATATGAGGAGCCGCGGTCAACACAGTGGTCAGAGCACTCGCCTCCCACCAAGTCTATCTGGTGCGATCCCTGGTAGGGTCTGGCCCTGGATTTACGCATGTGGGAATCGTGCCGAAATTGTCGCTAGTCAGATGTGAATGCTGGATTCCTTTGCTGTCGCCCAAAGTCTGGGTCGCTGGTGGCTTCACTAAAGTTGCCCCAGGCGCCTGGCAGAGGGCAGCAGCAGCTAAAAACACCAACCAGAACACTGCCTCCCCCCCCCCCCCCAAGCACCGTGTGGTATGTGGGGATGGAAGGAATACCGTGAAGGCAATGCCATACACATCTAACCTCCGCCCATGGTCACAATATCATGTTCATCCATCTCTCCACGCTAATGCCACACCATGGTAATTGCAGAGGCCTAAAGGGCATCGCCTACAACTCGATTAAAATACGCTGCACATTGTTCGTAAATACGTTTTTTTAAAAGAAACTATTCCACACATGCCCTATGTGTCAATGTACGAAAAGATAATACACTCCTAACGATGACTGAAAGGTCGTTTCAAAGCATCACGTCGATTAGAAAAATCATTTCGGAGCTCCTCAAAATAGCTAAAAACAGCTTTTTCAATCTGTCTGAAAAACTACTCACGGGATTCGTGTGAAACTAATATAGGAGCATGCAATGGTCTTTGCTCAAAACTTTTCACCAATTAAAAAGACGGTGTCACCACTGAAAGTGACAGTCAGGCGAGTGATGTACGATACCACTGCACGCTGTTTCAGTGTCTTGCGGTAGAGGCGATACCGCACCAGATGAGCCGGTCAACATCGTCCTTGGCGCCGTGTCTCACACAAACACACGGCCAGTAGGCGGGCCCCTTAAGGCCTGAGCATATGGACCCGCAAACTCCACGATGCAAATATTTTATTTAGGGGAAGCGGACCGCTACTTTATAAGCGATCATGTCAGCGGGTTTCCTCGTAGATATCCCGTTTCCCCTACCCTTCTAATTCCTGCGCATATCCACTGCCACCCCCTCCCTCCGACCGTCGCAAAGTCGCAAGTCTGCAGTTCAGGGTTGCCCTCGTGCAACCTCCTCATACAATATGTATGACTTATTATGAAAACTAAGCACAAATACAACATTCTACGAAGGTGTAGTCACAAGTACTGTCTGCTAAAAACAAGACACTATATCGTGCGAGTGTAAAATAATGTATATTTTAGCGAGGAGCTGGCGTAGTACACGCGCACTTGTACAATACTAGGGGAGGGAATACAGGAAAGTGTGTTGGCAACCCTTGAACGCAGTCAGGCGCGTGGGACCGGTGCAAACGTGTTCAGAAGCCCTTGCGTACTAGTTTAACACGGAGCAGTGGAGCTGTGCGCAATGGACTGTACTCGTGAAAGCAGTTTGTGCGCTGTGCGCCGTTTACCCGAGTAATTTATAGATACATATAAAACAATGAATGCCTGTCTGTCTGTTTGTAACGTATGTGTTCCTATACTAGCCATCTGGTGGTGATGAAACTTGTGTGAGTTGTGTGCGTCCGTGAAGGTTTCTGACAGAAAATCTATATACAGCGTTAGACAGTTGGAAATGAAAAAAGGGGTATGGGAAGGAGGGGGGAAGCATAACGGGGCCAGGGGGCATAACTGGATAAAAAGAAAATAGTGAACGTATTTAATTTCCAAAATGTTTCTAAAACTGGCAATAACGTCCGTTGTTTTGCGCCGTTTAAAATTAACAAATTTATTGTTTTAGAGTGTTTTTATTAAATTAAAAAAAGTTAATATTACTATCAATGTTAATAGTATTACTTACATCAAATTTGAAGTACTGTAACGTTATTTCTGAAAAATTTGATTACCTTATTTCCCAATTTTTATTTTTATTAATTTTTGGAGAAATGTAGTTTTTAAAAATTATATTGTGGAAAAAAAAAATATTTTTACAAAATACTTGAGATAATTTTGAGTATTTAGACTGATCTTTTGCACGACTCAGAGGCTTTCAATTTAAAATCACGTGAATGAAGTTGTCGGCAATATTAAACTTATTCTTGAGATAAGGGTATACGAGTTGGTGCCGAATCACCGAAAATCTACAGTTAAATAACAATTTTATGTGAGATAATCAACAAGTTAACAGCATAACAGACAAGTCTGCTTTCCTCAAAGTGGATGTTAATTAACCATAAAAGTTAAAATCAGTTACGTACATTTACGAATATTCATTTATAGTATTACGTTCCACATACGATAAACTAAATATACGTCAGATAAGTCAGCTTACAAAGAAATATACGCGTAACCAGTTTTATTAAATTGGGGAACAAATTTTCTGAGATGTCTTTCTATCATAAAGATAAAAAATGCCCGCCGTTTTCAAAATATTACCAAAGGATGAACAAAATACACAAAGTTCAGTAAACTAAGTAGAATATGTGTGCCAAGATTAATGAACTTCGGAAAAATATTTTATCAAATATATTATATTATGCTAGAATATAAAAATGGCCGCCATTATAAAATATGAACACATGGTTAGCGAAATACACAAAAGTCAAGCCAGTATGCTAAGAAGTCGGCTATATTTAAATTTCGAAAGAAAAATGCATATCCTCAGATATGTAAAATTATTATAAACAGTAAACAGTGACTACAGTTGTGGAAATATTAATATGAAGCGAACGGAAAACGCAATCAAAAGTCAAGTCAAATTTCCAACCAAAATTATTAAAAATCTGAGAAGGTTTTCTCAGTTATGTAAAAAAAAAATGGCCTCATTTATGGAAAAATTCACAGGATGAATAAATTTAACAAAAGTCAAATCAGCTAACTAATGTGTATATGTGTTCCAAATTTTCACTTAAAAAAAACACTTGAAATGTGACATACTATGCTTTAAAAAATGGCAAATTTTTTGAACATATCGTTGCGTGTTGGCCGGGCAGCAGGCACATTACATCATGCTGGGTGGTCAGCCCTGTGAGTCAACCAGTGGTGTCATGGGTTTCCGCAGCTATGTCGCAACTCCCGAGAGACGTCACTGGTTTTCCCCGATGAAGCCAGTGCGAGTACGTGACTCTCAACTACTACGACCGTGGTAATGTCTATTTTTAGACTCTAGGTCACTGTATGTCATCAGCCATTGACGTCATTGAAGGGGCCGTATAAAAGCATCGGAACTGCGCAACATGAGTCAGTCAGGAAGTGATAGCCGGGAAGTGACAGTCGTGGAGAGTCTGTAAGTGATAGTCGGGATG
>PNEQ01009922.1:0-15918 GCA_003012365.1 Medauroidea extradentata | reverse complement strand
TATGAAAATAGAAGCCACAATGATTCTGACTGATTCACGTAGTGTTCTACAGGCTTTGGAATCCCGCGTTACTCCTAAAGATCCCATTATTTGGATAATTCGTGATCAATTGTACAATATGCGACAGATAAATCTGACTGTACTATTTATGTGGACACCAGGACATGTGGGAATTAAAGGGAATGAGGAGGTTGATAAGATTGCTAAACTAGCTATCTCACAGGGAATCTTGGCAGACCCGGTCTCACTTACATTCTTAGAAGCGTCATTCAAAGAAGGAATACTGAAGGAAATCGAACGTCGGTGGGATGATTATGTGCACACGTCCGGACCGCTTTATGCATCGATACACACAAATAAATTGGATAATATACCACTCAATTCTGTGTCCCGAACAGAACGGGTAATAGCTTTTCGGTTACGTACAGGTCACACAGCGGCTCCGTCTCATTTAGCTAATTTAAAAATAGAGGAAGACCCAGCATGTGAATGTGGCGAGGTTAAAGCTGATATCACGCATATAATCTTTGAATGTCCCATAGGTGGTGACAGAGCAGAATTATATAATGAGCTACATGCGCTAGGTGTAGAGTTCCCTACTGCATATCCTACAATATTATACGAACGCTCTTATCGAGTGGCACACGTATTAGCAAAGTTTATAGCAGGACGGGGGATGCATATTTGACTGACGAGCGGGTCGGTAGCCAATGGTATTTTCCTTGGTGGCCGGACCCACATTTCCTACATCCTATGTTCCAAGGCTCAGTGGTCCATTTCGTTGAGGAGCCTCAACAAAGAAGATGTAACTATAGTACCTATCCCATGTAACTTAGTCTTAAGATCACGACTTATCCTAAAACACGTAGGTTGGACCATATTTCTTCCGCAATCTGTAGTTGAGCTGTTGGCCGCGGGAACTTAAAGCTGAAGGCCATATCGCGCGTAAAAAAAAAAAATGTTTCCGGTGAGTAAAACGCCTAGGAGTGCCCCGCGAGCTGAAAGAGCACAAAGAGACACCATGTCAAGGCGAGTAAAACAAATCTTTTGTTTCGGGATGTTGGTAAAAATGGAATTATCGTTGTGTTTATTTTCGTACCAGGGTACGGTTTGCAATTTGCAATGATAATTTAATTCCAATATAATGAGAAATGTTGGTTTATTTCATGTAATAAAGTGTATAAGGTATTTTTAACAAAAAATTTTTGGAAGCAGTTTGGTAAGTTCAAAAATAATTTAAATTATTTTATACCGATATGCTTTGTCCGCGTACTTAGTTTTCTCAAGATTACTATAACTTATTCACTTCCTGCCGTCCATAAAACTGCACATTTTTTTACACGCCCTTTGTAACCGACTAACTGCTGCTGCCTATGTCGAGACAAAATTCTTCCCCACTGAATGCTCCCGTAAAGGTTCTCTTGTAGGTTAGACCTCGTCATACTTACCTCATGTTTACTCCCCGGACTATGGAACTACGCTTCCAATAAAGACTACGTCTGGATCCTTTATCGTATAGTCTCTTGGTTTCGCTGCATTCCTTTTCCCCTGCTTGCCTATCCCAGCGTGCCTGATCATCTCGTTGCATTTTTCCATTCTATCTCTTTAATCGTGTACTCTTTGCCCAACTCTCCCCTTTTCTCCAAGCACACTCTCACAAGACTCCATGTACTGAATCTTACCTGACACCTGTCACTACCACCTATCTTGTCTGTCTGTTTCCTGCACTGCATTTCTCACTGTCCGTGCGTTACCATCAAGTTGTTCAACACTTATCTCTAAGACTAACCCGCTCAGCCCCCTATGCATTAGTAGTTTCTGCTTTATGCCATAGCAGCGCCTATTCTACACCTGCTAACCTCCCCGCAAGACTCCAGTGACCTACCCCATTTCTTAAATTCTGTTCCACCTTCTGAAACATTCTGTTAATTTCCTGCTGTTTGTTGCTCATTAGCTACGCCGATTGTTCTCATTTCCTTTCCCCCTCCTTTTCTTCTACTCAATGTCACCTGCAACCCCTCAATAAACTTTTTATGCAACATTGCCATTACCTATCCACGCAGTCCTCTTATCTACCGATCTCTCCCATCTGCATTTTTTTACCTTTTTTAATCACATCTTGCCTGTATAGTCCTATCTTCATAATCTATGCCCTTCAACTCAATATACATCATACCTGTCCCAGTGCCCTTAATGCCCCTCAGGGATACCAGAACATTTAGTGTGAAACCAGCACTTGCACTTGTCGCACTGCGGCTTATTACGTGCCTTTTCGACACTTTCCCGACCATTGACTTATTTTTCATTGCGTAGCTTAAACGCACGCAGTAAACTTGTTCCCTATCGACCTAAAACAATTAAACCTCTGCGCTTATACAATCAATAGGTGTTTTCTGAAAATCTAGCTTACTTGACCTATATCCTGTATCATGCGCACACAGTTCCATAACAATAGGTTTACTCTATTCCAACCTCAAAATATATATATATCACTTAAATTGTTTCAAGAATAGGCTATTTTAAAATTAATCTGTAACTGATTGTTAGTGTCCTTTTTTACACTTCTTAAGGGACCTGGGAATATTGTTGTGAAATGCATAAATGTGTAAAAACAGGGAAATTTCTAGTGTAAAAGTTACAAATGAGACCACAAAAAGTAGATGTAAAGTGGAGTACAGTGTAAAAACAGGCGGTGTGAAAAGGGGTTGAAATGTACCAAAATAACTCAATATTTCATCCAAACATGGCTGTCATCCCACCTCATTGCATAGCTTTGTTATATTCACAGTGTAAAAGTTGAGTAAATCATGGGTCAGGCAAATTTTCTGCTCGAAACATTCAAAAAGTGACTTGTTGCAAGATAAATAGGCCTATTATGTTGACCGTTCAAGGGTTTGTATTCTGCTGAGCTGTATTTACGCAAAGCCTTTCAGCTGCGGAACATGTCAATAAATATATAATTTTACAATTGAAATCTAAGTTACCAGCTCATTTTAACAATCACAATACAACCAACGAGATAAAATACAGAAGCATGAGGACATAGATCTGTATTTATCTGTAAATTAAATAAGTGGCTAGGCTACTAGATAAAATAATATTTATCTAGTACGTAACAAGGCATCCTAGCTACATAATAGTACCAATTAGCTACAATGCATTGTTTAATCCTGAATAAATTAAAATGAAGTCATTATTATGTTTATCATATCATATCCCCAGCAATTTTTTAGTTGGCATGGGATCCATAGAACGTAAACATAAAAAAAAAAAAATAAAAAAAATTGTTCCATCATTTTGGCATATGTTATGGAATATAATTAAATAATTGTTATGTATTTTAATTGTGTTCTGTTTGGAGAATGTAATATAACTGATATTTTCCCAAACTTTTTTGTGTGTTCTTGAAGAAATGGCAAAACGTAGGTTTGAAGACGAGTCTCAGTTAGAGGGGACTAAGCGAGTGAAGTTTGAAGATGCTGGTGATAAGAAGCATTCTTTGGACTCTGATGAAGAAGAGGATTATGCACAGCAGAAAAACTACGATATCATGATGGATGACGACATCGAAGGTTGGTAGTCTAGTACGTTTGAAATCGTGCACTTCCGACAAATCTTGAGGTTTTTAACCTGCTGCAAAAATTTCCCAACATTGTAATGTAGTTCTTTTCTTCTCAGTTGTTATGTTGCTGCAGCCTACTGTATCAAAAAATTAAATTTTTCTTGTAATGGAAATTTTTGATTTTCAGCACATTAGTAAGAGATGGCAGATAAGTAATAAAAAATGTACACACATAAAAAACTTGTTTTAGGTATTATAACAGGGTGTCTACCGGTCACGGAAGTCCCCAAAAAAAAACACGAAATTTAAATGAAGTTACGGAATTTAACAAAGGATCACTGATTTTGTAAGTGGGCACTTGAGTGCCGTGTAGGAACAAGAAGTTTATTTTCACATGTTTAAATTGAGCTAATTTATTTGTAGCATCGTAAAACAAGCATATACTTTGCTAGGAATTCTCTGCCAGTTCAACCTTTGTGCTGGACTGTGTTCGGTACTTGTGCCCATTTAGCGATGACAAGCCCAGATATTGTATGTGTGCTGCAAGAGCCATGTTAATTCAAAAACAACGCAGTCAAAGAGTTCAAACTTAGTCACTTATGCTGTTCCCGAGAGTATATTTGTATAATCGCTGCCTTAGTTTTGAAGAGAGCAGCATACAATATCAAAGTGTTAAGAGTTTTAAAAAAAAAAACTGTTGGAAGAAAAAAAAAGGAAGAACTGCTCAAAATTGAGAGAAAGGTAAAAAATTAAGAAAATTATATAATCATGGTTTTTGTAGTTCTTGTAAATAGTTAAATTTTGCAACTGTGGTGACGTTATAAGTGATTATTAAGCATAAATACATAGGTCATGAGAACTTTTTTTATGTCCCCATAAGTCACCAGAAAAGTCACTAAATTTTGTTGGATAGGTTCGGTAGACGTGCTGTATAAAGACACCCATGTTTCAACCTACTATCCCAACATCTTATAACCATTATGTTGTAGAGGGCTTTGAAGACCAAGGAAAATGTAAGGTTAGATAACTTGAAAAAACTAAGCGTATCTAGCATTAAACAATTAGAACAGACCCCAAATTTACCTAAAAAGTAAAAAAGTGGTTTAAAAGCCTTATGGTTGGACTAGTATTGAAACATCAGGAATAAATTTGCGTACTTTGTTAAGCCACATAATTACTTGTCTTGTAAAGCTGCATAACCATTTTTCCATGGATGTATATTCATGAAATATGCATTTGCGTAAAATCACTAGGTACTCATAATGTACCGGTACTGTCCTCCAATTCACCACACAACATTTTTCGGTTTGTTAAACAAAATTATTGTATTCTAAAATAATTTATGCATTTGTGACTTCTAATTTAAAGTAATTGGTATGAAACAATATGATTTTCTAATTATATTTATTATTTAAAAGTATCTTAGGCCTACTTAAAGAAGTTTTTGTACATTTCTTTTACTGTCTTATTAAACCTGGGGTTCAAGTGATAAAAAGATTTTATAGGGTGCTAGGCAACCATTTTATTAGTAAACAGTCAAATTACTCGCAGACTAGGACTTCCGAACATGAACACACAAAACAGAGATAATTGGGCTGCTATTCTAGGTACACTGAGTTATGGCTTTTCCATTGCTGCCGTCACTACGTATTTGTCGTCTTGTCAGTTTTGTGTGTTCCTGTTCAAGAATCAATCCGTGAGTATACTCTTTTTGTGTGTCAAGTGACAGTGTTGTGAACTCTTGAGATACATATGTGTAGGTCAAGAAGAGTCTACGTTGACGTACGATGGCTCAACCAAGATCACGCCATTCAACATGAAGGAGGAGCTGGAAGAAGGCCACTTTGACGTGGATGGCAACTACCACTGGGAACAGAAAGGAAAGATGATAGCAGACGCCTGGATAGAGAATATTGACGACTATAAGGTATGGTTTTGGTGCACAGCTATTCTTGGCTGTTTGCTGTAGGCCTACACAAATTTTTTGAGTAACCTTGCATATACGATACCTCATGTGTTAATGTATTAATGTACAGTAAAGAAAATGTTGACGTAATAAATAACGTGAAAATGAAAGAAGTAAATTAAAAAGTATGTAAAGGCCACGACTGATAAAATGTCCCTATAAAAGACAGGGACAAAAATGTAAGTGAAATAGTTGGACATATAGTTCGTAGGGGAAATAAATTGAAAGTATTGGTAACAAAATGAAATGTGAAAGTGTGTGTAAAAGTTGAAAGAGTTATACACTTGGCAATATGTAAAAGTACGTTGTGTTATTTTGTTTATGTGGTTGAGATAATGTCAACGAGTGGTCGTTACATGTGTGTGTACAGTTGTAGGCCTACTATCGAAATTAATAAGAAATGTGTAAGGTCATTAGAACATTGGAGGATTTAAATAACATGTTACAAGGTCAATGAAACAAGATAAGTAGTGAATATTTGTAAAACATATGTGTATATAGAACAGTGTGTCTAAAAAAGTATTTAATGTAAGCATTGCACAAAGTAAACATACAGAACCGAGCAGAAAACACGAAGTTAATGTATAATTATTATGATTAGTGGTTGTGTAATGAAGTGGTATAAATATAGCAACACAAGAGACCATTATGTACTGTATAGAAAGGGCAAAGGTGATAAACGTGAAATATTTTAGTGGTACATGCAGTTAGTATGTATTGGGTGAACATTTGACAAATGAAGTAGAGGGAAAGTAAATAAATGTTTAGTGCGGTTCTGAGAAAAATAATTAGGTATCATTAATTGGTTCGTTGGGTTCAAGCTGGTATTGAAAATAAGGATTATGGTGTGGATAATAATTGATAATTAAAAATTGGTATCAACTACACATTTCCGGGTGGGAATAATTAAAAATATGATACCATATGTTTGGTATCAGAAAATATAGGGAAATCCTATCCAGAAAACTGTAATGTGTGATAACAATAGAGTGAAAGTGGAAAATATATTTAGTGTTGTAAATTATCAACAGGAAATGAAATTTCAAATTTATCTTATATGTCAGAATTTCTTGTGGTTATGGGTATTACAGGAATACCCACTCGGAATACTGAAATATATGATACCAACATTCAAATTTTATATCCTCTTGGGGGCCTCGGTGGCAGAATAGTCGGACCGTTTGTCTCCCACCAAGGCGATTTGGGTTCGATTCCCAGGGGGTTTGTCCCCGGATTTTCGGATGTGGGAATCATGCCGGACGATGCTGTTGGTCGGCTTGTTTTCTTGGGGATCTCCTTTTTCCCCTCCTTTTTATTCCGGCACTGCTCCATACTCACCTATGCACATTACAGTTTTCCTGATGGGTATTGTAATGTACGATACCAATAAAGCACAAATTTGTAAGTTGTCCCCATCCTAAAAACCCCCCTCATTCCAGCGGAGCCCGTTGTTGTGTGACATAATACGGACCATTTGTGTAAAGTAAAAAATTGTGGTATTGTTTACTACAGGAATCCCAATTTTTTAATGTTAAAATTTGTTTTCTTATCAGTGAATGAGCAAGCCTAATAGTGTTTGTTAGGTATATGGGTTTTGCATGTACAGTGTTGCTACAGGTCTGGAAAAGTCGGGAAATGAAAAAGTGATCAGCGAAATCCTGTAAAAGTCGGGGATAGTTCTTTTGGTACTTGAAAATTCAAATGTGTTGTACAATCTTAAGGTCTAGTGTAAACATTTTTTCTGTAAAGTCCTGCATTTGCATTTATTTAAATGCAGGTACTGTAATGTAATTTCCTATAATTTTTTTCACTATGTATGTAATAAAAATTTACACATAAGTTATTTCTCTAAACTTTTAAAATTTTTTAAATGCAGGATACAGCTGTCTTGGTTTCTGATAGAGTGCTGTATGAGGCTACCAGGACTGTGATTGAAAACAGCTTGTGATCTACTTTTATAACTGTGTACTATGTTAAGCTGTGTTTGAGCATGCAATACCTTTTTAAGGTTCAAGCTTTGTGTATCTAAATACGTATGTATCGACTGTTGCACGGTTGTTGTCCTCCATGTTATGGTAGTTAAATGAGGCAAACAGGTATACTTACAGTATTTCCATTCAGCTTGATGAGTAAGTAATTTTTTAGTCATAATTCATGTCTTCAACCTGAAATGACTTCATGCAACTAGGCGTAAACTAAACATTAGGTATTTATCTCAGTGTTACTTATGCAGTATTTTAGAAACAGCACACCAAAACAACTGGTATACAGTCATTGAATTACTGGCTAGAATATAATGTGCTTAGTAATGTTTTGTTTATTGGTTAGGCAACATTTTGAGGACTGGAGTGGAGCTGTTGGGCAGTGAATGCGATGTTGTTGCAGATAGTGGAGAGGCCGATAGTGAGTGATACAGGCAGCGAGAGCAATGACGGGGTGCCTTTTGATTCAGTTTCTGTGTACAAGCAGCTGTTGAGGCTGATGAAGCCTGGGGAAACAGTGAAGAAGACGCTATGCCGCCTGGGTGAGCCTTACTTTACGTAGCATACTTCTTACCTGTCCCTGCCCTAACACCTGTTTCCAGCGTGTATGTTATCTGTGCGTAATTGCTTGCTGATCTCTGGAAAATGATGGGTTCATACTCTTCAACCATGCAAGTACTTGCACCTACCAGTTCAGATTTAGTGGATTACATACTACAATAAATACATGTGGATTCCATTTGAGGATGGTATTATGAGGATTTTATTTATCTGTAGTGTAGAAGTTTACTAATTTTGTTTTCAGTAATGCCATATGTTGTTGCGTTACATATCAGTACATGTAGTCATGTAGTAGTGTAAAATAATCTTTGTAGCATTTTTTTTTTTTTAACAAAAACAATGTAAAGGAAGCATCTTACCAACATTTCTTTGAAGTATTATAGAAAATATTACTTGCAAATGTTAACAAATTGCAGTGAAACCTCGTTATAACGAGTGTGGCTTATAACACCACCTTCGCTATGACAACTTTTGTGTGCTCCATCTCTCTATATGTACTACACGTAAATTGTCTGCATATAAGATAAAGGAATCTTGTATAAAGACTTTTTTTGCCATTCACAGTTGTTATAAAGAGGTTCTGTTGTATATAATTTAGCGTACATTTTTAAGAGGTATTTTTTTCCTAGTTCTCAGTTTTTACTTTTCCCTCTCCTTTCTCGTATACGTCTTCTTGTGCCTCTTCTTCTAATGTATTTTATTTTTCATCCTTTTCTTTGGCCTATTAAGATAAAATGAATGTATGGTATGTATCTGTCACATTTACACTTCTGCATTGTTTAACATACATACATACGTCCATCTTTTCCATGTTTATGTTGTTATTGTACAATGCTTTGTATGTTAGAAAGTACAGAATGAAGAGTAAATGTGACAATTTTTGAAGTGTTGCTGTACATGAGTTGTAAATTACAAAATCAGATCTGCATACCTAGCTGTTGAACTTCTGCAGTGGATTAAAAATCTGCATTTTTGTGGAAAATAATTTTTTATATGTTTACAATCAATGTATTTGTCTATGAACATAGATCATGTCTCTTCGCCCAAGGAAGCTGCTGTAAGCAGCGAAACGTCGTGATACGCGCTTCCGCGATTATGTGTTGTCCTATTTGTGTGTGTATCTGTCCATTACTAAAACGTGAGTACTTGTCCTTCTGTCTTTTGTACATACATGTTTCAGTAGAGTATTACTGAGTACTTCAAAACACAACATGCTGATTCAGAGCCCGCCATCATGGCTATTAACAATCTATTCGCACTACTGTACATACGTATACAGTATATTTTAGAATCAACTTACTACTGAAGTGCATGATAATACTGTACATACAAAACTACTGTACGTAATTACCTAGTGTTCTATTGTGAAGCCTATTTTCCACCAGTAAAATAATGGGTTCTCATAGTTTCAGCCTGACAATGGAAGTATCCAGAGTCAAACACCTTGTGGATAGGAGCTATAGCTTACTAGGAGCTTGTATCATTGTCACCTTTATTACTCCTTCACTTCTGTGCTTCCAACTGGCATAACATTTTGAGGTGTGTCAATGTATATATTTAATAACGAACCTCTACTGTAGAAATCATTTACCTCATGAGTAGACACATTCAAGATTAGATGTACTGATCTTTTTTCTTTGTAACTGATGTTCATAGCAGTTGCTTAGTGGCCAGCAACTGCTATTTTTATCAGTGTCACAATTGCTTCCAGAAGACATTAGCAGGGAGGAAGACTCTATTCTCACTACTATCCTGTATGAGCTGTGGAACAGACTACTTGGAACTCATGTAGGAGACAGAGTATGTTTTCCTGGTGTGCTTTACAGTTGTTGAGATGCGTGTGTTGTGTTAAACAGTATAAATGTCTTCAATACTAACAAGGAATAGCCAAATTACCTATAATTTTTATCAAAATATCATTTGCATGGAGTTCAGTGTCTACAGAAAGCAACCAGTACACAAAATACTGATTTGTAGCTTGAAGTGCTTTAGAGAAAAAAATATCAAACTCTATCCTAAAAAATGCATTTCTGTTGATTTGTGATATTTGAAGAGAAATAAGAAGCCACACAACTTAGATACACAAAGAATACTTGGTATCTTGGTTCTAATTAACTGTGGGTTGCATTTCGATAGTGTTTCCTTTTTTAGTCTGATAGAGTAATTTGATGTATTATTCTACTCTTTTGTCATACACGAAGGAATGTTACTACAACGGTTCTGCTGTATGAGAAGTGTATTAGGTCAAAGGACAGATGGTTGAGGGTGGGCGCTGGCTGGTTGCAGGTGGCAAGAAACCACTGCTGGCGTCAGAGCGGTGGAAGAAGAAGAAAGCAGGAGAGGCGTGTGAGGACAGCTACAACAGGAGTCAGGTGGTGGAGGTGACGGAGCTCGCGGACCGCTTGCTCACAGAGCTCGGCAACATGGACATCTACCAGGAGACATACGAGCATATCACCAACATTGTGAGTGCTTGCACTGTCTCTGACCTGTAACTTTTTCCATAGTATCTTCTGATGTTAGTGTTACTATAAGGATATAGTGAAGAAGACATGTCAGATATGCTATCAGCTTTTAAGTAGCTGATTGTCCTTCGACAGTACTGGATACAGAACATTTTGTAATGGGGGCAAAACTGGTTTTTGATGCTTCCTCCCCCCCCCACCCCCCCGAAACCATAATTACAGTAGTTTTTTCTGAATTTTACAGTAAGACAATTTAATATTGGGTAGTAAAATAGGTACTACTGCTGTAATATTAATATTATTTTAGTAATTTAAAAAGTAAATTTATTTGCTATGTGAAAAATGTGTGCTTCCAAATTATATCATGGAATAAAACTCAACATATCAATATAATGTACAGGTGTAGACATGCACATAAACATTACTACACTACAATACTCTAGTTGTACGTTACAAAATAACATTAATGATTTTTCTTTCAACCAAAAATTTATCACACTTTCATTATTAACTGAATTAGCTTCTTCTAAATGAATATTATTTTTCTGTCCTAACTTCCTCAAAAATGGTGGAGCCAGCCGGCCGCCCCATTGGCATGCCGCCCGGGGCCCTTGCCCGCTCTAGGTCTGGCACTGTCCTTCGAAAGCATGTTTTCATAATAAAGTCGTGTTGATACAAAGTGTTAATACATGGATGTAAAATTATATGAACACCTCACCTCAATACTGTGTCTGGTTAGATATTAATTGAAATTTTGATAGACTGCTGCCATATTTTAAAGTTATTGTGATAGTGATAAATATTTTTACAAAATTTGTTAAACTCATTAATTTTTCTGTCATTTAATGGTTTTTAAATATGCATATGCAGAAATAATAGTACAGATTAATGCAATTCTGTTTTCCAAGAGTATGCTAAATTACAGTAAATCAGCAAAAAAACAAAAAATTCAAAATTGATTATATTTTTTTTAATATTGCTTTAGTGTTTAGTAAAATTATTGAACGTACAAGATGATTTACGTTCACTATGCACGGGTTTGTTTGTTCGTAAAGGTGGATGGTGCAAACTCCAAAAAGAAGTCGAAAGGGAAGAGTAGTGTGTTGGCTGCAGACTATGTGCTGGATATGTATGCAGATGACTTTGACGAGAAAGAGAAGGAGCGGTTAGCAGAAAAAAAAGACAGCGATATCCCAGAAGATACGTCAGAGCCACTTCACAGCACATCAGAGGACCTGAACAGTGCGCACGAAAGTAAAGCCCACTACATACATCCTCTCCTTAGTTTCCTAGCTTATTATGTAGGAGGCTAACTGTGTTTCACCAGCAATGTAAGGATTATATGTGTACCTCGGAAGCATAAGACACTGTGTCCATTTTTTGTCAAAATGCAATTTTTACTGTAAACACTACCACAGTTTTAAGTGCTTTGTAGTGGCATACAACACAACATCAGTGTTGTTTCAAAACATTTTATTTTTGGGCACTAATAAGCTGGATTCACCAGTGAATCACACTCTTCAGAACTGCTCTGCTGAAAAATATGATTTTAGTGACATTGTGTCTTATGCCTTCGAGGTACAGTTATATTGTGGGGTGTTAAGTATTCCATAGGATGTAACAGTTTATAATTGTGGTAGAACTTCATCATTTCGATGAGAAAACGACTAACTGAAATTTGTAATGAAATGAAATATTTCAAATTTCATTGAATATATGAGTGATTATAAATTCTTTGTTTGCGAGACAAAGTACAAAATTTTGTTCTTTAATCACTCGCCTAGTTAATCATTGTACACTTCTCCTTTTTCCTCCCCTTTACCCCTCTCTGGCCCCTTTATTCCCATCCTCATATTTCTTCAGCTCCTCCTGTTACAACATAGTAAGACTGTAGTGTGGTTTTGCCACTGCAGGCTTTTGTTCCTGGCAAACTTATTAGTGGGGGTTTTTATTACATTGTTATGCCAGTTAAATTTCTTCTGTCTGATAAATATTTTTAGGTACCATGTATGTAATGTCCTCTTGTTACATTTTTTTACTGTGAAATGAGATTTTCTTTGTTTTATTGACTCTATGTTCTTGTTGCAGACAAGTCTAGCAGTGTTGCCATCCCTGAAACTGTACCACTGACAGCTGCTGAGTGAAGTGTGGGCCTACTGCTTCAGTATTTCAACAGTCAAGAAGAGATAGCGTTCCTTGAACTAACGATCAGTACTATCCCAGACTGCCCTGGGTCTGTGTAATGCCAGAATGAGGCAGCTATGCTTCGGGCAGTATGTACCAGTTGTTGCAAGGCACCTGGCTTGGATCACCCAGTGTATCTGTGCGTGGGAGTTGGAAGTTTGAAGACATCATTTTGGAATGGCAGATGTTTCACCTTTTTAAAACATCCAGACAGCTTCACAGTTGTATACCAGTGACCATGTTATATCAAAATGTTTGTTACCTTAGCATTGCAGTGCCATTCTCAGTTACGAAGACCAGATTCATGGTAACCTTCTATCCTTTGGCCACAGCTGTAAATACCTGGTTTGTGATGGAAAAACTAGTCTTTTGTAATACTGTTTATAAGGAAAGTGTACCTGTTAAATTCAGGTACTTGTAATGATGATGTGTTCGGATGTTCCAAAGTTTCTTATAAAAATTAATTCAGATAGCCACATTTTTGAAAAAGAAGCAGCCCTTAAATTTAAGACATGCAATTGAAACGTATCATGAGAAGTTGAAAATACTGTATGATGAACCTAATTATAAACATCAGCAAAAAGTTTTTTTCAAAATTTTGTGACAATAGAAAATACAGTAAAACCCTGTAAGACGTTGTGATGCAACAGAAAAAAAAACAATGCTTCTTAGCAAAGAAAACTTCTTAAAAGGGTTGAATTATACATGTTCAAATAGACAGTGTTGCAAAATTATTTTACTTACTAAGCAGGAAACTTAAAAATGAATTTACTGTAACATTTTACATCTCTTTACTTGTATGAAAAGCTGAATGTGTTGTGAACCAACACTAGTGCATTTCTTATTCACCTCTCACAAAGTTGGCATACCATGATTTTGTTGTTCAATGAAACTCTGTATTTGAAACCAGTTTTTTTTGGAAAAACCTTATACATAGGTGTACTGTAAAACGTCTTTATAAAGGGGTGAACTGTACGGTAAAACCCCTGTATTTTTAGAAAAGGGTTGTTATAAAAGGGGTTTTACTGTTTTATTCCTTCAAACATTTTGTGCTACTACCCATGTTTTAAAATGGTTGAAATATGACTTCTAATGATGAATGTAACCTTAAGGGAGGTTCATCTCCTCGTATAACTGATGTTTATTATTAAATTTTGACATTGAGTCAGTCCATGTCTTTTAAAGGCACTTAACAGATTTTTGAAAGTTGAGGTGTGCTTACTGCTCTTCATGATAACTGATACACTGGGGAAAAGAAAGAAAGATAAAAAAAAATGATGTTAAACACTAATTTAAGTAGAACCCCGATTTAACGAAATGCCTCTGGACCTGCAAATATTTACTAGAAATGGAGGTAATTTTAACTAAGAAAGTTTGATAACCCATAACAATAATATACCGCAATTACCATCAATAGGTAAGCCGCAGCCGCAAAAGAAAAACATTCTACGAAAAAAACTTTAAAAACTGCTAGTGGAACACTCGTCGAGCGCGCGCTTTGGGAGTTAGGCCGCCCGGCCTAGTGCCACATGAACATGTGAGAAGTGATGATAAACACTGCAGAGTCGTCTTTCTTTCCGTTTCTCTCCCGCTCCTCCAAGAAAATTCCATAAAATATTTTGGCAAAAAAAAACAATGAAAACTGAAGTGAAAGTTTGCGAGATAACTAAAATAATAAATAAATACGTGCAGCGGTGGCCATTTTTACTTGCAGGCTGCCGTGCTTGTGAAACAAACAGGTTGGTGCTCGCTAAAAATACTTTGCACTCAAACATTTTTTAGCATCTGCGAGACATTATTTACGTTAATAAATTAGTTGTAAAAAGTCAGCATAAATAATATAACTATGTATTTCTTTTTATAGATACGCTGGTTTTATTAAGGGACGCGAGAGAAAATAATCACGCTGTACACCACTGCATTCTATCGGTAAAAGAATTAATCGGTAAAGCACGCTGCATCGTAGCACATTCTGACAGAGACGCGAAGCACTATGTATCTGTGAATTAGTATCAGTGCTGTCGACTGCCGCACTTTGTGGAATTGGTATCTAGATGCTAGTTCACTCGCCAGCTGCCAGGATGAGGATGTAGACAAGCATTTATTTACACAACACAGCGTCGCTCGCTTGGCTGCGCACGCTCAGCTCAAAGTCACTCCCGGGGCCAAAGTTTTCAACGAATTTTAACAATTTTTTTTGTTTCTCCACGGATGGTATAACACTATCTACGGAGAAAAATGAATATACTGCTGCCAGTAAACGTATTTTTAATAGACTTACACTACACTTTCTATTTTATTTTATCAAATTTACTTAGTTATTTCATGCATTTTTTATATAGTTCCAAAAAATCCTTTTGTTAAATCGCTGTTTTCGTTATTCCCGAGTTAGTTAAATGAGGGCTCTACTGTACAATCGCACAGATCATAACAGTTATGATAAACAAATTTGACATTTAAAAAACTGTTGTAGCATTCTATAATGCCTTACTTGGCTTTATTTTTAAATTGTTAATATTATAAAGTTATGTTACAAGCAGTTTTAACAAAATCCAAGATTAACAAATATTTGATTTCTGAAAAGCCTGACAGTTGCTTAGGTAATGTAATTTGCCAAAAAATATCTTAAAGTTGAAATTTGTAGCTACTGGGCAAAATTTTTGACCTTATCTTTACTGGGCAAAATTTTTGACTTATCTTTTTATCCAGTTACCACACTTTTTAGCGTTATGCATATCACTAATTAAAACTGAATATTATATGAGCGTAATAAGACCTGCGAGAACAAATGCAAAGTATGCAGATGGTAGGCTGTGAATGAATGTAAACGTGACAGAAATAAATAGCTCTATGGTTACAGACATCTAGCACTGTTAGTTTACTTTTCTGTCATCTCAATCAAAACTCTAGGTCCTTATCTTAAATGACGTGCTAATGGCCAAGTTGTAAACATTTAACATTTTCCAACCTTCGATTACCAAGTTACAAGGGGTGCATAATCAGGGTGGCCACAGACCGGGAATTCCGGGATTACCGGGATTATACAGGGAATTTAAATGTTGAAGGGAAAACCGGGATATTACAGGGAATTCCGAACTATTTCCGGGAATTTTTTCATAGTAGATCATTTATTAGCTTACGCAAAAAAAAAATGTAACTAGATAAATCGTATGGAACAATCAAGAATTATTTTCCTGA
>PNEQ01009921.1:0-15917 GCA_003012365.1 Medauroidea extradentata | reverse complement strand
AAAAAAAAAAAAAAAAAAAAAAAAAAAAAAAAAAAAAAAAAAAAAAAAAAAAAAAAACAGGTATAATAACCAAAGCCATCACCTTTTATTACATAGTTAGCCCAGAAAAGCAGCCCTGGGAAAAATACTCTAATGAAAACGTTTTTACGTAGGTTACTTCAGTATAATATGTATTGTGCAACCTTTTGATCTAGGACAACTAGCGTGAAAGATAAGAATAAGAACCAAACCATATTTTATAAATAATTAAGGACATATAAATATTTATAGTTCATAATTTTAACAGAAATTAAATTAATATTTTTTCATAGGCAAAAATAACTTAATTTACATGATTAAGTTCCTAAAGTTTCCAATATGACAAGCGTCTTTCGGATTGTTTCTTTATTGCTGACTGTAAATTAATAGTTCCGAAAAGTTTTTATAAATGCGACGTGACAAAGTCGTGAACAATATCTGTTACTGATTTTCATAGTTCTATAGTACGATAACTGAACATTGTATAGATATGAAGTTCTACACTTCTACTTTGGAATATATTACGATGTGAATTAGAATTTTAGTTTTCCTGCTTTGTTTTCATAATCTCATTACAGTTTGCGCCATTTATAAGACGTAAGCTATCAGTCATGAAACAACGTGACTAACAAAAATATTATGGACTCAGAACTTTTATAATAGTAGAATACAGATAGTTTAGAACCGCGCGCATATAACTGTTTTTCATTGGTGCAACAGAAAAACAAAGCAGTCAACATTTTTGGTGATTAATTTCGTAGTATATTCTAAAAGTTTCTAAATAAATTATTACCTATGTTGCTCAATTTAAAAAATACTAAATCGTGATAGGTAACTGACTGAATACGAATATAAAATTGTTTAAAAAAATTTCCAGTAATTTTCGCAGTAAAAATACGATATTACTGGTAGTAGAGGTATTTTTAACAAACAGCACGGCTGTACATGCTATTTACTTTTTCAAGTCTATAATATTATATACACCAATACAATTAATCAACAAATTTGAAAATTTCGTATACATTTATTTTCGCTAAATAGTTTCCAATGTATTCGTGCAATTACTCTCTCTCATATATACATATATATATATATATATATATATATGTGTGTGTGTGTCTGTGTGTGTGTGTTTATATATAAATTAAGGCTTGGTAATTTTTTTACAATTTATTTCAGTGTGTTGGTGCTTTGGAAAGTCTGCAGAGTCTTCTGTGGGAAGGCGGGGATCCGATTATTTTGCAATGACCACTCGCCTTTGTATCGGGCGCGTTGACTACTTCTAGGAAGTTGCCTGATTTCCGCGGGTCAGTCACTTCTCCTAGCAAGAGAAACAGTTTTTCGCCTGGCAACAAGGGGCGTTAGCTGTGAAACTCAGGGACCGGGAGTAGGCCGCTACCGGGTTTACTGGCCAGAGCTTTGCTGACTGGGCAGGAAAGTACGCGTCGACGGGTTGGGTGGACGCAATTTTTCGAAGTTAGTCGTTGTCCACTGCCGGGGGTCAGACGTGTTTTTGTGTCCGGTACGTGTTTCGGGGACCTCGGCAGCACAAAGATGTAGTCTCGGTCGTGAGATGCTAGCCTTCGGATGGCAATCGCCTCCCAAGGGCTAGAAGATCGGTGATGCACTCATTTGGATAGAAATTAATGCAAACAGTTGTGGTAGCGTCGGCCGAGAAGCCTGCTTTCAAGGGTCTTGGCTGGGATACTTTCTGTAGTGTTTTAAGGCAGACAGTAGAGGTTAAAATAGATGGAAAAATGCAAGTTAAAGCTAAAGTTAATGTTTACGGAAATGGTAAAGTTAAATTAAAGCGTTAAAGGTAACGTTGAACGTAAATGAATTCAGTTGTAAGAATTTAGACCAGAAAAGAGCGCGAGTCTCAGTCTGAACACTCACACATACATGCAGAAGGAAGTAATTTGAAAATGAAAAAGGAATGATAATAATAATTATTTTGTAAATGGCACTGATTTTAATGTTTTTTAATGTGCGTTTGTAGCTTGTCTCAATAAAAACTCATAAGTTATACTTTCGGGAAGCTTTTATAATGTTAAATTCAACTAAAATAATGTTTAATTTATTGTCAGAATCTAAAATGTTTAAATTAGTCTTCTTAAATATTTATAATTTTTCTAGTCATGAATTTGTCGGTTTACTTATGTTTTGATAAACATTTATTTGTTATTATTTTTTTCAATAAATTACAAACTTTTAATGAAGCCGTAGATGTTTTATTTACTTTTCATTAATTTTCTATTGCTCCAGTTTTCTTAATTTTACAGTCTAGTATTAAGTTGTCTAAATTTTATTTTTGTTTCAGGTGTTACATCAGGAAAACACATGTTCTCATTATTGAGTACGTAATCTCTATGATTCCTGTCTGGTATCATCTTGCATAACATAAGCGAGTAATATCATGTTATTCTGTTTTGCTTCTGATAGTTATGTTAGGATAAGTTGTGCCCCTGAAGTTCGGCCACACTAGGTTCTCTCCACCTGGTTGTATTCCAAAGCTACGTTCTCCCATAGTTAAGAGACCTGAAAAATCCGCGTTTTCTTTTGGGCACAAGTTAGAATTCTAACAAGTTGCAAGTAATGAAGACCCTTATTACCGTGTCAGCAAGCAGCCAATATGAGAAGCGGTTGCCTGCTCCAGTTCCCAAATATTCTTTGAAGCCAGTCTACAGGCCAGTGGACCAGCGAATTTTTCCGGCCTCTGCCGATAATGATTCGTTATATATATATATATATATATATATATATATATATAGAGGCATACACGCAAGAGTACTTTAAATGTCTTCAAAAATTACACAAGATGTGTTCACGAAATACAATACAAATTCAGAGTACGGCAAGTATAACAATTTGTTACACACAAGGTTACGTTAACTCAATTTTACTTCACCTCAGAAATGTACTTAACATCAATTTTAAGCAAAATTAATTAAACAAGTGATGATAATAACTTTTAGATTGGTTTTATGTGGCACGTGAGAATCTAAATGCAGTGCAACTGTTACATCCAATTAGTAACTGTAGTTATTAATGCGGGGTATAATCAAACACCGGTTACCGTTGTGATGTAACACCGAAGACGTTCGAGCTAAAGCTCTGATTTCACCTGAAGAGCATGAACTCGAACTTGAATCTAATCGACACGAACGTAACTTACAAGTTGTTTGCAGTCACTTGACTCCGCTTCGCTTCACTTTGGAACAGAACGCGGCAATTATATTATATTCATCCCCTTTGACTACGTCCACGTTTACAGCCAAGTAAACCGTACATTACTAAGTGGCAATTAACTGTCAAATTGTTTTAGCTTATTTACACCAGAACATTTAAAGTCGCGTGGTTTGCAGCAGAGAAATAATAAGCAGTGCACTTGTAAAACCGCACAGGAAGGAATATATTGCCGTTTATTTTGGTCACAAGCTAGGACTCATACACAAAGACTCATATTTTGAACGAAAAGAATTTTGCCCCACTTTGTTTCAGTGCCTTACGTGCACATCTGCAATTCTGCTTAGTGGTTATTGCCAGCGTGTCTGTGTGACGAACCGTATCTCATTTGACTGAGTAAGTTACAATAACGTTCCTGCAACACCACACGTCTGTGACTTTCCGGTAGAATCCTACGGGTCGCGAGAGTTAAAATATCCAATCACTGACCATGAAGGAGAACTGCAGACGTGCACAAAACGCATTGAGACAAAGCGGGGCAAAATTATTTTCGCGGAAAATAGGGGTCCCTTTGCATTCAATTAAATTCGTGTAACTTTTGCTATTTGCTCTTGTCTTATTTGACACCCCATAGAGGACGTTGAGCCAATAATAAAGAAGCAACTAACTGCAGGCCCAATCACGGGGTAGTCCTGTGTCAGCGAGCAGCCAATAGACAGCTGATGTCCGCTTTAGTACACAGATTTTCTTAGAGGCAAACCTATAGGTTATAGAACCCGCGAATTTATACTGTCTCTACCTATAACCAATTAAAAACAGTGTTTGGAATACAAGCACGCTTTACAGCCACCTCTGCGGTTTTAATACACAAAATATGTTTATATCCTATTTTATTTGGAGTTACTCGTATGTAACATTTTCCAAGACTTGTTCTCTATAACAAGGTGAGGTATGGAAATTAATAGAAAGATACTGACATTTGCATGCATTTGAAAGTCTATATAGAACAAATATTGCAGTCCTCAAATATAGTTTTGTCGACTCTGTGAGCAAACAAGTTGCTGGTGTAATGCGTTTGGGGTCAACCATTTATGAGGAAGTAATTTTGTAACTTTGATTTGGGCGCGAGAGTTTATGCTAGAGAAATGCGTTATTCTTAGAGCAAATTATTTTTGGTGAAATTAATTTTGCATTAAATTTGTTTCAATGCCTTATGTGCCCATCTGGATATTTGCTTCGTGATCAATTATTAGATGTATTTTACTCTCGGCGTCAAGTGAAGCTACCAGCAAATCACCGACCCCTAATGTCTCAGTAACATTATTCTTATCGACACAGTCAAATGTGCGATGCATCTGCACAAATTTATGCTATAAATAGAGACACGAATTTGCCGCAAAAAATAATTTTACACCATTTCTTTCAATATCTTACAAGCATTTCAGCAGCTCTGCTTGATGGTTATTGGACGCGTGCCTTTGTTCAGACACGTCTCTAATTTGAATGCACCAATCAGAGTAAGCAATTGTGGAACTATTCGTCTGTGATCAGTAGAAAGCCAAGCGAGAGTTAAAACATCCCATTTCTGACCATGAAGCAGAGCTGCAGATGTGCACATAAGGCATATTGAAACCAACTGATACAAAAATCTTTTCGGCATAATATTGTGGCTCTACCTATACAATAACCAATAAGCAGAGGTACATATGTGTACATAAGAGACATACAAGTAAGTGCCAAATTATTTATACAATAAATCGTTGCCCTTAGTCATTTCGGAAAAATAATTGCCAAAAGACGACCGTCAAATACTGCTTACTGAGTTTGCTATTATTTTTACTACTATTATTATTGTCTTTTCTATATCGGAATGAACATTTTTTAGTGATATTCTTAAGGGATCTGAAAAAAAAAAAATATTCGCGATTTTGATTTGAGGACAGGTTATAATTCAAACAATTGTAAGCTAGTGTCACTTTCGCAATTTTGTCCTAGACTCATCTGGCATCTCTTGGAGAGTCCTGAGCCAAAAATAAAGAAGGCCAATTAACGAGGTATGATTTGGTCAGCGAGCAGCCAATGAGAAACTGCTGTTTGCTTGAGGACGCTAAACTTATTGAAGGTTAGGGCACGTTGATTTTAAGCTCAGTAGTAACTTCGTACAAAAACGTTCTCATTATATGTTGTAGGATATAAACATAGTATTTTTTGTACATAATACGTCAGTTTTATATGTATACTATCGTCTTTCTGGATATAACTATACTAATTTCCGGCATCGTATGTATGTTACGTCGAAATCCACTACGTGTTGCCGCCTTGAGGCAGAGTCACATTGTGTACGAGAGAAGACCGGGGTGAAGGTTGGGTCGGCTGCTCGACTAGTGAGACATGCCTGTTGCCCGTCCAGGCTGAGGTGAGGGTGAAATGAGTGTGGAGGAGTGACGGAATGAGAAAGGTGTGGGAACAGGGATTTCCCGAGAAAACCCAGCGGCCAACTTCAACGTCCGCCACTTTTTCCACATGCAAAAAATCCGGGACCTAACCCGCCGGGGATCGAACACGGATCGCCTTGATGGGAGACGAGACCCCTGGACCACCGCGGACCCTTGTTTGTAAGTTACCTATTGTTGAAAATAAATTTCTGTTACAATTTAGTTAAATATTGTTTGTTTTACTATGGGGTTTTTCAAACCCAGCAACATTGGCTCACAATATCTTAAGTCCTTTAAAATATTGCTAAATTACTGTTACATACACGTTTTGCTTGGTGAAAAAATATATGGTCTGTAGGAGTACGTTCGCTTCAATGTAATAAATATGTTACCATATAAGTTCTTTAATACGCGTTTTCGCAAGTAACATATAACATGTCATTAACTGAAAACGCAACGCAGTTTTCTGATTAATCCCAAACACGTTCTTCATAGCTCCCGTCACTTTACATTACATCGTTGTTTAATAATCATTCCACATAAGTGGTTTTACTAACATTCTGGGAAAAAATTTTGAAAATTAAAAGTTTAACTTGGTTTTCGGAGCTATATGTGATACGGCATTTTCACCTAACTTTGTATACCAAATTATTGCTGATTAGTGTTAAAAGTAGTAAAAAGTTTGTCGGGTTAAACGTGAAATTATCTCGACGGTTCTATTTAATAATTATTTCTCAGCCTTATCGCAGTAGACTATGAATAGGTAGGGTTTAAATTTTTAATGAGTTTTCTTCAATATAAAATGGATTTATTTTAAACCGGGATTCACTATTTTTCAACATCGAAAGCGGTTACACAATACAGCCAAACCTCTTTAATACAAACCTGAAGGGACAACAATTTTGGCTCTTTGTAATAATGAGGTTTGTATTAACAGGTGTTCACTAAAACCTTAAAAAGTTACTAAATTTTTTGTCACTCTGTTTATCCCAACAAATCAAATAGTCTTTTCACCACAAGGACTTCCTTTTACTTGAGAACTTGATATTTCATGGTTTAATACATAAACCAAATTTTTATTAAACATTAAAGTAAATATTTCATTTCTTGTCCCGTTCCAAGGGGAATAAAAATTGCTTTGTATTAATGAGAACTTTGTATTAACAGGGTTTGTATTAACAAGGTTCCACTGTAGCGCCAATCCTTAAAAAAATCTGTTAAAAACAATATAAATTGAGTTACTTTGTTTTCACAGCAAAGTTACTAGGCCTAAGCATAATATGGTTTTCATGAGAAACCAAGGAATACTGTTTATAATTTACTTTATAACATATAAAGTGTTGCAGAATTATACTTTACTTACTCAAACATTGTGTGCAAAATGCCGATTATTTTATTTTTTAAAATTTTTATTGGGCTTTACATCCCGTCCGCAGCGAAGCTGTTATAAATTGTTGCACGCAACTTTACATGATAGAAACTGGGAAATGAGTAGACTCTTGCCTAAGATAAGGAACCATCACAGCATACGCCTTAAGAGATTTCGGTAAAACATGGTACAATGAAATTGGGATGGCCAAAGCAGGAAATAGAAATCGGGACTTTTCGAAGGTTGACTCCCACTTGTTACATTCGAGCCTCCTCGCTCGTTACTATACAAAAATAGTTAGGTAATCGTTCATAATATTTTAAAATTATATTGCCAAAATTATTAAATAGGATGAGATGATGAATAATTCAGCACGATGAATGCTGGATTTTCAGGCTCTAAGAGGACGTGGTAGATAAATAAGCGCTTACTTCTTCAATTGAGATCTACAATTTTTGAAAGTTAATATAGAAAAAACTGCAAAACAGCAATCCTTGATAATTATATGGGATCCTTGGTAATTATATTTGCTTAGTTTATGAGCAAAAATGTATCCAAAATGATGCTTTCGTTAAGCGTGATCTCTTGTTCCGCAATTAAATGTACGAGATTTCGGCGTCAGAAATCGTTCTTCAGATATACGTTAACAGAGAAACATTTTTGCTCAGAAAGTTGGAAGAAACTATTGTCTAGGATTGCAGATTTAAATTTTTGCAAATTGGCCTCGAGAAATCTACAATTCTAAACTGATGCTTTCAGAGCTGGATTATACAACATGTAGATACTCTTAAGTTTGAATGAGAGAAAAAATATGTCTCAAGTTTTTCTCATATGACCACTTGGAATTACATTCTCAAGCCAAATTATTCAAGTCCACACATATCTCAGTTACATCGCTCATTCCTTGCGAAATGCAAACACTTTGTCGTCTTATCTATCTCTCTCGGCTTTTTTGGCTTCGGTCGCCCAAGAGATATCTTCACACAGGCCACTTGTTGCTTTATCGAGCGCGAACTGCTATCTGACCACGAAGAACAAAGCCCGCGGGATGGAAAGGACGTAACGTCTGCTTTAAGAACGGCAATTCTCTGCCATTAGAGTAGGTCTTGGGGATTTGGAGGCTCGGAGCTCGACAAGATATTCCGCTTGCTTTGTATCCACGACAAAACTGTTGACGGCGTCTCTATCCTCAATTCTTTATGGCCCTGCATTCTTCGTCTACGGTTTGTGCACGGGTACCAACCTGCAAAGCTTAGGACTTTAGCGCTGGGGAGGGCTGACATGACGTATGGAGCGGGTGCCTGAATGAAGGGACGGAGGAAACGGGAAATCCCTGAGAAAACCCGCCGACCTGCGGCATCGTTCAGTACAATTCCCTCATGACTGACCCTACCGGGCATCGAACCCGGATCGCCTTGGTGGGAGGCGAGTGCTATAGTCACTGCGCCAACCTGGGCTCCTTAGGATAGTGACGTTTTGGGTTCGATACCCAAGTCCGGCTAGATATTCGTCTTGACTGGTATTTACAAACTGCATTTTACGTTTGAGTCAACATAAATTCAGGTCACATACATTTAAAATGTCATAACGGTGGAAGTGTTTGGTTCAATAGCGATGTGGTTGAACCACGCTATTATGCTAACTATTTTCGAAAAAAAAAATTCTAAAAATATAAACTAAGTTAAATCGCTTGGTCTGCATATGTGAGAATCCAACTTAGACTCCCTGTTGAGTGTCTCGATTTCGGTTTTAAAATTTTTCATCATCTTAGGCGGTTCTTACGTATAGGCTATGGAATATTCCTGCCTCGTTTTATATCTGTCGAAACCGCAATGGTCCCGTCACTAAACCATTCGGTAAAAAACGGTAAATAAGTACAAATAACAATTTATTGGTATGTATGTATCTGTTTCATAAGTTGCTCGAAAGGTTTCTGGCTAAAACTTACTGGATGAATTTCACTGCATTGATAATTAAAGTATTCGCGTAAAGAGGTAATCCATTACAGACATAAAATACATACGCCAACAAGACACCTAAAAAGAATATGCATAAAACATTCTGAAAACAGTCGGAAATAAAATGGCTTAAAATTTTCGGTAAAACTTAAACGTTAACTAAAATATAAATGTTATAAAATTCAACGGACAAGCCTTCGTAAATGGTACGAAAATACAAGACGACAGGAAACTGAACGGTCGGTATGCTTATAATTCCCCTGTGTAATACTATATCAATGCCAAAGTTAGGGGTATACAATATTTCGAATTATTAAGCAAATCTTCTATAAAATGTATCAGTTAATTATTCACAAAATATAGACAATTATTTAAAGGGTATAAAATAAGATACACGTTTATGCTAAACGCGTGTTACGAAGCAAAATGGATTAGGAACAGTTAAAAATGAGTGATCCTAAAGAACCGCATGTCAATTTATGTACAAATATGTTGTATGAAAGACACGTAGGTTTCTTTCTTGTGATCCATTTACGACGTCGAAAAATATTTGCGCTTATAAAATATTTGCTCTCGTCAAATATTTGCTCTTGTCCAATATTGTCTCTTATCAAATATTTACTGACATGAAATATTTGCTTTGTATGATATTTCTTCTCATCAAATATTACTTCACGTCAATGATATGGTCTCCCCAAATATTTTCTCTAGCAAATATCTACTGTCGTCAATTATTTGACCTCTTCAAATATTTCCTCTCGTGAAATATTTGCTTTCGTTAAATATATTACTCTCGTTAAATATTTACTTTCGTTAAATATTTACTTTCGTTATATATTTACTCTCGTAAAATATTTACTTTCGTTAAAAACATTTACTCTCGTTAAATATTTATTTGTTCTTGTTTAATATTCTCTCTCGTCAATTAATTGCAAGTGACCCGAAAATTTCGCCAATTCACTGACTTGTAGAATTGCCTTCAAGAATATCTGTATATTCAAGTGCGTAACAACTTATCATTGCTACTCGCTGACACAATGATCACACAATTCCACATGTTTTTGACTCCTACTTTATTATTGGTTCTGCGCCTTCCAGGAGGTACCAAATGAGTCAATAGACAATTGTGACAGCAGTGTTGTGAATTATAGCTAATGTTCAAACGAAAACAACGTATTTTTCAGGTCCCTACCAATTGCTCTAGTCAACTTATTGCTATCGTAAAATGTCTGGCATCGTCCAAAATTTTTTCCCTTTAAATATTTTCACTCGTCAAATACCTGCAAGAAATATTGGGAAAACCTACAATACAGCATTTGTCATTTATGGTTTTTCTGTTCCGATTACAAAAACATGTAGATTTCAAATAAACCTTTTATATATATATATATATATATATATATATATATATATATATATATATATATATATATATATATATATATCAACCACTTTATTTTACGCTTAGAATTAAATGAATTGCACTGATATAATCAAGAATACGCAATATAATTAAGCCGAGTATATAAAAATTTGTAGAATGCACTCAGTGATCTCAGTTCGGCAGTAGCATCCTTGAACAGTCGTAAAGGTTAATTATATCATTATACAGTCCAAACAATGTCTTCTAGTACGCATAAACTTAATTCGAATACGCAACGTGTAAAACTAATACGAAAATGTTCAGTTGTTATAACCAGTTAACTATCAGTAAGCTTTGGAATGAGTTTGTCCCAGAAATCTTGACTACTGCGGTTTTTAAAATTGTCTTGCGAGTCAACGCAACCGAAGAGTTGTTTTATTATTTGCGCGAGCGTTAATTTAAATACGAACTCGCGATGTCAGTTGTTCCACGTGTAAACTAATTTTTTTGTCATAATAAGCAATTATTTTCATAGCAGATAAAAGACCTATACAGAATGTTGCAAAATTCCATGTCAGTATTCTAGGGAAACAATCCTCACGTGTAGAGGAATAAAAAGTGTTATATGAACATTGGTCCAAAAACGCACCGTTTCTTCGCTACAGTTGGCAATACATGACGTATGGTTGATAGCGCGCAGGTAGGATCATGTTGCTGTGGGGCATCATTACAACAGTACATAACATATTACTATTCCACACACTACGCCACTAACACACAGACAGTAGGAACAACTGTGACACTGCAACATGATTCTGCCAGCGCGCTATCAACCATACTTCAAGTATTGCCAACTGTAGCGAAGAAACGGTGAATTTTTGGACCAATGTTCATATAACACTTTTTGTTCCTCTACACGTGAGGATTGTTTCCCTAAAATATTGACATGGCATTTTGTAACACACTGTATATACTCCCACAAAAAAAAACTTCCTTTAGACTAACGTAACAAAAATATATATTCCTTAGTGTACGACGCATAAGCGGATTGGGATAAAGTGAGCACTTTTGAAACCCTGGTTACTATTTATTTTTTGTTAATGTACAGTTTCCTGCCAATTTTTAATACAAACTAAAGGAACCTGAGTAGCTATCAAAGTCTACAGATTGTATTGTACTTAAAAGTTAACGTCTCAGGTCAGAATAAATTAATAATATTTTAAAATTATTATTCCACATGTGGAGGTCGTCAAAAGTACTTGAATTAGTCATTTGAGAAACAACACAACTCAATTTTCTACCAAAGTGAGTTGTTGTTGTTGTTGTTATATCTTTGCACAAAGGTAGTCAATGAAAGACGGTGTTTCTTAAATGATCTCATAGTTAAATACCTTGTTATAGGTGGTTCGGGATAATGTGAGCACTCGAAAAAGCCCCGATAAAGTTCTATTTCCAGCCAATTCATATCTTTCCGCACGTAACGGCTAACGATAGGAAATTTCTAACCTCTCTGAACACATCACTTTATGTTTGTGCGTGTAAAATAAGTTGTGCAGCCAGTTGGAACCTATAGAGTTGGATATAAAAACAAGTTAATTTACTATATACAATACAAGTATGTCGATTCCGATTGATTTAATTCCAGTATTGTTGTATTAAAGTAGGAAAATACTTGGAACTACTTTCGGTAATTCGCTACCAACCATACAGACAGTAAGGGAACTATTGTTAATGTTGCATTACATGTAGTAACAGCTAGTGATATTTTTCGAAGGTTAAATTTTTAGTGCTCATTTTATCCCGAACGACCTATACACTCGCAAATGTCGCTTAATGTTATTTCAATAACACAAGTATTTACCTCTGTACAATAGTATTACGCCAACTGATTTTATTAGAAAATTGACTTATGTGGTTCCTCAAATGACTGATTGACTAACATTATTGCGAACCATATACAGTAGTGTAGTTGACAAGAAAAAGGGATAGTGAACGCGCCGGCAACGAAATAAGTAATTCCTGTCTTTCCTCCCTCCCTAGCCCGGGCTGTTGAACTTAACGTCTAGGTAATCGAGTTTCTACCAACACCGTAATGTTTCCCGCCTTAACGAAGTTAGGGCGCGCGCCGCGTCTCCGTCATCTGGAGCTTGATTAAGGAGGCGCCATAACGTCCCGAGAAGCGAGTAGGGGAGGTGTTGGAGGGGAAGGGAAACACTTCTGTATCATGCTCCCCACGGAGAACATTAGCCTCTTACTGCTTTTGACTCGATTTGATGAAGTCTGCATTGCCTTTGGTATTGTCTTGTCTGGCACTTATCCACATTGTAGGTTGATTGCACTCTTCAAGACTGTCTTAAAATACGAACTATTGTTACCCTATGTCGTTAACTTGTGAGAAGGGTGGAATCTGCAACCTGTGTTTACTAGCCGAAATGCTTAGTTTGTATTAACAACTAGCAGAAAAATACAGAAATAAACATTAGACCTTTGAAAGTACACAACGAATCCTAAACAGCACATATGATAACGAACTACAATATACGTGCTAAGTACTGAAATGTTGAATTAGGATACTATAAAAAGTTTATTTACTAAAATTCTGTAGTAAAATATAACAATTTTGAAGACAGTAAAAATGCGAGTGTTATTTTTTTTTTCGACCCCCGATCGGCTGTAATTAAAAAAAAAACGGGAGTGAATTAGGAAATCATTTTAATGTCAAAAGAAACGTACATCTTTACACTGTTTTTCCACACATTCACCGTGCAGATTGAGGCATCTATCGTACCGAAGCACTAGCTTTCCGATACCCTCTGCAAAGAATGATGTCTCCTGCCTATTCAGCCACGTTTTAACAGTGTCCTGCAGTTCATCATGGGTATTGAAGCGTCGTCCTCCAAGCCACTTGTTAAACGTGGGGAAAAGTGGAAGTCACTCGGTGCCAAATCCGGACTGTAAGGAGGCCAGCTGGTGCATCGGTACTACAAATGCCTCAATCTGCACGGTGAATACAGTATGTGGAACAATAGTGTAAAGATGTACGTTTCATTTGACATTAAAATAATTTCCTAATTCATTCCCGTTTTTTATTACAGCCGATCGGAGGTTGAAAAAAAATTAACCCTCGTACGTTGCCAACGTACATAAAAAAATAATAAAAATTTCTTAAAGTGAAATGAAATGAAACTGTTCAGAAATAACCACTCCTACGTACATTGCCATTGTCGTTCATAAAAGTCACCGCGCACATATATGCGGACATTTTTAATTCACACTTATACACGAGAAAGCACGTAGTCGCAAAGTTTTACCAGCTTGTTAATACAGCGACGTATTATTTAAAAGTGCGTTAACTTAAAAAAAAAAGTCCGAGAAGTAGGATGGAGGAAGAAAAAGAGAATTTAAAATATAAAACAGAGAAAAGTTGGGAGGGAAGGAAAAATGAGAGAAATGCACCGAAAATGAAAACGTACCAGGGACTAGGGAAAGCGAGAAAGCAATTTGTGAGAAAACTTTAAATGGGAAATCGGATTAGAGCGAAACAGAACCAGTTGGACACACAACACAGATATTTTGCAACATGGAAAAAGTAAGTCTTGCTATTTCATGTGTGCTATGTTCCAAAGCAGGCATGCTTTGTAATACTCCCTAGAAGATTAGCCAGTTACCAGAATGGATCACAGAATGATTTTTAAAGACGGCTTAGAAAAAAGGTTTACCGGATATTGTGATGAGATAAAACGTTTATTGAAACTGACGGACTCATGAAAACTTCAACATTCGTACCCACCTTCATCTTAAAATATATTCTCTACAATAATTAAAAAATTAAAAAAAAAATTATCTTCCGGTATATAAACGTTTACACTTTGTAGTCTCTGAGTTTAGATGTTCTTCCGTAGTTTTCGACTCAATTATTTCTCAACATAACCATTCGTATTCATGGTTTCAAATTTACTTTTCCGGTTTTTTTGCCAACTACTCGGATATCAGTTTATTTATTTCTTGGAGTCATCTTTGGATTACTTTTTCATCGGATGAGCATGGTAAACTGATGCGTTATAACAGACGGACGACATGGCATTACTCGTGAATGTTATTGCTGCTAAAGAAATTCACATGAACACAAATGGTTAAACGCGAGCTTGTTTTTGTGTATGTATAGAATTATGGTTCTGTTATTTCTTGTAAATGATTTGAGAGTAAACTTATAAACTTATTCAAACCCCAAACGAATCGTATTACAACTGGCAAATTAACTGCTGCAACAACTTTAACTATATATTTCAGGATTCTTCTACAGTGATGTAATTTTTTTCAATGATTTAAGTTTATTACACTGTCATAGTAATCGATATGTGTTTTTAAATCAAAGAACCTTACATATTTTTGGATCAAAAGGAAGATATGAGTAAAATAATTTTTACTGATATTGTATTCCAAGATTACACGTACAAAATTGTAAAATACTAGCCAATTGTACACATTTTACAGTGTACACAGTAAATATATTTGTATGCTGTATATATATTTTTTCGTTATTAGCTGTAAAATAATTTTTGCTGCACTACAAATGAAATACTGTTTGTTTATAATATATTTTTATTTTAAACGTACAAAACAATTGTTTCCTACCTACACACAAAGTCACAGCTATCACGAAGAAGTTCCGTATTTTATAGAGCACTGCGATCCGATCTGTCTTTTGTTACTGATTATCTTTATGTTGTCACGTACTGTACATTTCCGTTATAGTTGCCGCCGATGTATACGAATATGTAAAAGTCAACAATACGCCATTGCACCAATGGCATATGTACACTACGGTACATGGAATATGCACGACAAAAATAATTATGACCACTTCCTGATCACTTAGTCGTATTTAATCACCTAGGTTTACAAGTTTGCTTCAATTTTACCAAGCACATTAAACAAGTTGCCTATCTTCTTACTTGCAGTGGTTTTGCATCCTTACACAACACGTACGTTAAGATACAAATTTATCTAAACTGCATGGGTGAACATACCGATACAGTAATATTGGTACATATAACAAGTACACATATGTCAACAAACTTTACGATTAAAACATTTGTTACTTAATAATTTTATAAATTTTGTTTAATTAAGTGGCCACAAAAATTACAAAACATTAGTTGTCTACTGACAATACTACCACTGTCGTCAAACTTGGTGAAGCTACTTTGTTCTAAAACTACTGATATTTAACAACCTGTAGGATTATATTTTAATAATCTGTTACTATTATGAAGGTATAAAAATAAAAATAAGTAGACACTGACACATATATTTCAGAACTTAGAATAACTTGAAGACGAAGATAAAGTACAGCTTGGAGGTGTCACGAAAATTAAAGTTACATTCACATAAATTACGCAGCAACATATTGCATTTAGTAAATTAACATTGTGAATTAGCTAGGGATAAGTATATTACAAACGAGATTTTTATGTATGTATGGCGTGTATATATATATATATATATATATATATATATATATATATATATATATATATATATATATATATATATATATATATATATATATATATATATATATATAT
>PNEQ01009913.1:0-29779 GCA_003012365.1 Medauroidea extradentata | reverse complement strand
ACGTAGTTATTTTCTGACAATATGGCAACAATTATATTTTGAATTCAAGATTTCTTAATGACTAAAAAAATTCTTGGCACAGCGCATTTGGTGTGCATTCAGAGCAACAGATTAGTAGTTTTAATTAAACGAAAAGTGTTACTGCAGAAATGAGAATTTCCGAAAAAAGTGATAATGCCATTCCAAAAAGGTATTTTGATTTCCGTGTTATCATTCATAGAAACGTACAGCTACTTGCAAAAAACTTAAATGCTGTAGTTTATTATGACAAATTGCATAAATAAGAAAATATGTTCTCTAGAATACGGAATATTGGATACACATATGACAATTCAACGCCAACAGATTTCAAGTAATGACCGAGAATGCTTGTGTTAGGGAATTAAATACCAACATTAGGTTCATAAGCTGTTATTACCGAATATGAAAAGAAAAAAATCAACCATATCTAACTAGTCAGATGTTTGTCAGTGTGGTTAAAAATGCCGAAACAGAGACATTGTGAGTATAAACCGTGACATAGACAATAGTGAAACATCTGTGAATGACAAGGGCTTGGCTGAAATTTCAATAAAAGATAAAGAAGTACCGAGATACAGTGCGGGATATGTAACTAAATTTTCCAGCAAATGTTCTATATGATTTTATTTCATCAATTTCAAATGGTAGGTAAATATTAAATTTTATATAAATTAGTATTTTGTACTATTTTGCAATTATTTGAAAATATTCATTGCAGTAATTTTTCTGGAGGATGGATAGAAGCACTAAGCCCTGGTGGACTGGCTGTAACATCAGAAAAAAAAAAGTATCTTTGCAACTGCTGAGTGATTGTTTAACTTATGTCGCGGACAGACTTTAGTTAAAAAGAAAGGAATCGTGAAAACACATTTTTCAAATGATATTGCCTAAGTTTCCGTCCGTAGAATCTAAAGCACTGCGAAAATTTGTGTTTACCAGGACATTCATCATCATATCACGAATATGAAATTGAAACTCTTGAAAGCGACAGTTGAAACTTCACATGTATTGCTGTGAACTGAGGTAAGAGGATTTTAATTTTTTTTTAATTTCGATTGCCTTGTTATATTTTCAGCAACAGTGCATAAGCAAAATCATTATTAAAATAGGAACAGTACTGTATTTGAATGAAATTTGTATGCGATTTTTGCACATGTAAAATTTTACTCTATGTTTTTCACTGTCTGAAAATTTGCACAAAAAATATTTAGTTTATGATCAAAACAAATGTTACGGAATGCTTTTCAATGCAGTGTAATATAAAGTAAATTGTGTGTTTTTAAATGTGGCATCTTGCATAAATGCAGTTCTGTCTCAATGTTTATACGAAAACTACAAAGTTAATGTTCAAAATAAACTACGTGTATGTATTCATAGTAAAGTGTTACATATGTGTCTTTCAGTGTAACGCCTTCCTCTAAAATCTGTGCCATTTACAATTGGTTATTTTACTGCATGTCTTTCAGAAACATATCTTAAGCTACCTCAAATTTCGTTTGAAAAAAAAATTGTTTATATTCGAAACAAATGTTACTCAAGCGTGATAATTATGCTTGACTTGCACCACTTTACGTTTTAGCAGTGTCCGAACTTACCAATTTGTAATTTAGGTTAGCGGTAATTTCAAGTAGATGTAGGTATTTGAACTACTCTTAGCAACGCAGCTTGTGTTCAGTTTAGGAACTACGATACTGTTTAATTTACTCAGTAAACGAAAAATAAAAGAAACACAAATAAAAGTAATGAATGATTTAATTTTTTCTTTTCATTACGGATTACGTAAAAGTGATATATTATATACTTTTATGAAATATATTACATACATAAATTTCTTCCTGGTAAACTAATATCATTATTAAGGAACAAACAGGATGCCACGCTCCTGCTTTGTTGTTTCGTCTGATTAACTGTTGTTAATCTTTTTAAAACGTTCTTTAAAAATATCGTTAAAAAATATTACTTTAGCGTTAAAATATGTTGTAAATAAAGTGAATGTAAATAATAGAGACCTTAGAAGAAAGCGTTACACTAAACAACTCACATTCCCAGCGGCCTGCCTACACGGCTGGCAGGCACATGGGCCGTACTGTTCTTGTGACAACCTTCGAATGATATGGCAACCGTGTCAGCCAGTCGCTGCAAGAATTTTTATTCTCGCGCTCTTTGTGCTGCTGTCTCGTGCCCCACCTCCCCACCCTTCTACCAACTGTACGTGACACAGGTCCTGTCCGAAAGTTGGTTTGAAGAAGGGGTGGGGGGACATGCTTTCGTACAGTTCAAATATTTCTTGTCTTTCTCGCCAGATGGAAGCACTTTACAGGGGACTTGTAGTCAACCTAACACATCGTTACATACATTTAATTTTTTGTCTAAATTTCGTGAACTAGTTTAACAAACTGCAATATTATTGCTTATAAAATTCATTTAAATGCAACAGTATGATACGGTGTAGTATTTTTGTTTCAAATCGTTGGTTAAAGTGTCTACATTTCTACTGAAATTACATAACAAAAAATTATGAAAAAATGCATTTACATTAGCATGTAAAAGCATCAGTAAACTGTTTCAAACAACTATTTCTAAAAACCGAATGTGACATGCACTTTTCCGTACTTTAATCTAGCAAGTGAATGCAGTAATTAGTAAAAATTTTTATTCTGATTTTTGCTGTAATGGCTGCAAAATTAGTATGCAAAGTTCGTTTAAAGTGTCAAAACATATATTAAAAATTTTTTTCTAAAAAAAAGTTATGTTTCTTCAATACTTGTCATTTATGTCTACTACAAAATAAATAATTTCAAGTTCATTTTAACATTATTTATTTAGGGAATAATCCCCCTTAAATGACATGGTAGCGCTTCCTACCCTATCCTTGATATAATAGGCCTCACTAAGCCGGAGGCTTGTGGGCTAGCTTAGTTAGGTGCTGTTTAAATACAGACATGTTAAGCACAGAACAAAATGCAAGCAAAAAAATTGAGTTATACACAATTTAAAATAAATGCATTAGAGGAAGATAAAAAACAAAACTAGTGCACCAAAAAGACCAGGTATTTCACAATCGCAATATGTGGACAGTAAATGGCATTCTTTTCAGCATCTCTAAATTAATCAATTTCGAGAATGAATTCCCGCTTCTGTTAAAAGAACGTTAGTTATTTATGTTTATAATTGGTCTACCATGTTTTACATTCTGGAAACTACTAATTTCATATTTTCTTATAGCTATTTAATATAAGCAGACCAAGTTGTAAAGAAATGCTTATGTTTTTGCCTAGGAGTGAGTGGTTATGCACGAAAATCATAAACTTGCCTAGGCTTATGTCTATGTGTTCATATATATTTAATTTTACATTCATGCCAAATGTTTGCTTATGTGATATAGAATAAGAAATCGTAAACATACTTAGGTCAAAACACAATATGGTTCGTTGTAGCCTATGAAAATACATTCAAAATTAACTTGTACAATGACGACTGTTGTATCTCGCTTTACCGTGGCCTACTGAATTGGAAACGTTTTTGTGTTAGCCTACTTTTCAAGAAAAATTATTCTAAAAAATTAGTTTCTGGAGATTGAATGTGTGTGCTGTATTGCGTAGGGCTAGTATTTATGAGAGCACAAGACAACCAGGAAAAATAAATTGTCTACCAAATCCTGTAGTTAAAATTGCACAACTTTTAACAACAGTTAGCTGAATTGTTTATAGTAAATTGGCAAAAAAATAATAATGCGAAATGTAATTGTTTACAGGGCTGTGGGTCTACATCCCAAAATCACCCATTTCAATATAATCTAACTGCTGCAAAGTAACTACCATAATGTAGAAGACATCATGCAACAAATGGTAGTGAGACAAAAAAATTTTTGATTGTTGGAAATCTTCAAATTAAATTTTACTTTAAAATTGGTGAGCTGTCCCTCCACCAACCCGTAACACTTCTGTGCTAGCCTATTCTTGCTATCGTGGTTTTTCTTCAGTTCTCATTCCTACTCTCTGTAATTTCCTCTATTAGTCTCCTTTTCCCCTGAAGATCTCACAGTGTACCTTGTTGACTAGCTTTTCAGCTGTGCCCATGCTCCCACACCTCTCACCACCTTGAACATCCTTATAGCCACTCCAACTTCCTCGTCTCTCTTTCACTGTGTTCCAACACTTCCCCCTCCCTCCAAAAAAGCTCTTACCATTTCTGAGGGTCTTTATTATTCCTTTTATCCTCCAGCTCTTCTCCACTTATTTATAATCTATCTCTAAGTCATTCGGGATAAAGTGAGCACTAAAGATTTAACCTTTGAAAAAAATCACCAGTCGTTACTGCATACAAGGCATCATTAGCAAGAGTTACTTTACTGCTTGTATGGTTGGTAGCGATTCGTCGTATGTAGTATTATGTATTTTCCTATTTGAATACAACATTGAAAGAACATCAGACGAAATCGACCTCTCTGTATTTAAAATACCTCAAAATATTTATTTATGATCTTATTGACATTTCTACTTACAGTACAATTAGACTCGATTGGCGCCAGGATAATGTGATGCTGTCATCGACCTCATGTCATCTTGCTCGTTACAGCTTGCGCTGCTCTTCAGATAGTTCAAAGTTTCACCGACAGGTGGCATTAGAGGTAGGTTCTCGCAGTTTTTCGCCGCCCCGCCATTTACGTGTGTTTGTCCGTTGTGCATATATACAGATTCAAAAGTATTGGAAATTACTATGAATATCATTGCCAAACTATGTGAAACCATCGATATTCTGTAAATTATGTTTTACGTTTGCCAGCCTAGAAACAACATACTTTTTATTTCACATATTAAGAAAATACGTTATTTATTGTTTCTAAAGTAGTGCGCCGTCGTTCGTGGCAGTAGAACTGAACGAAACTTGAATTCTTGAATTGCGTGTGTCATGTCTGTTTTTAGTGGCAGTTTTGAGTTACATATTCAAATAAAATATGCCAACATTTACAAGATTCGTAACGGCAATAGTGCATGTTGTATAAATTAGTCGATGGAGAGAAACCAGCGTTATGAGACATTAACTCGCAGGTATTTATAACTAAGGTTACTTTTTATTATATTTTATATTCAGCACCGTGCATTTAATGAGTAGATATTGTAGCTAAAATGTATCAGCAGTTTAATGTAGTTGTAAACATTGCACGATCCTATGTAAATAAAAGCACATGGCAATGTTGATGTTTACATGCAGCGGAAAGATATAAACTGGCGGAAAATATAAATTAATCAGGGCTTTTTTTAGTGTTCACTTTATTTCGAATCACCTATAGCTGCCCTTTTATGTATCAAATTTTTTTGGTTACATCTCACAGAAAGCATATTCCTGAAGAGAGATAGGATTTGTAATTACAGTACGTAATATAAGTACCTCTTCTAGGCACAAGTCCCAGCTGCTGCTGCTGCATATTGCAAAATGGGTCTCACCATCATGCACCCCTTGTCATTTCTTTCTTGTCTGTGCCCCTCAAAACCCTCTCCAGCAGTGCTCTTCACCCTTAACAAAGGTTTAGTAACTCTCTTCACCTGCTCACCAAATCAAATTAATCCGGAACACCTCCTAAACATTTATATTAAATCAAACTTCCCAATCTCATCCCCCAAAATGTACCTCTTTCTGACCTCTCTTTTCTTAGTGAATAGCACAATCATTGCTTTATTTGTGTTTATTTAGTTTCACTTCTTATCATAGACCATTCCAATTTATTTGTGTCCTACAAACCCCTATTATTTTCAACAACCTTGCACATTACATAGTCATTTGCAGAAACACACATCTTGTACTGTATTCTTGTATTCTGTTCATGCAGCAATGTTTTTATGTTAGTTTGTTTCATTCAGTTCGTAGTGATTTATGCATGATTCCAGTGGAACGCTTTACTACATTATCTAATTATACATATTACAATGATAGAGTTTACCTCCCTGAAGTTTGTTATAATCAGGCATTCCCTGGGCATTGATGAAATATACTCAATGGCAGAATCTTCTATCACCGGAGCATTCTTTACTGTTGCAATAATCAACACACAACATCTGACAAACCTGGGATTAAATCATGACATGTTGTGATGTGAATTTGTTCGAAGCAACTGATAGGGCCATTCAGAGTTGTTGAGTACTGCAGATGTTTTGTCTAAATATGTAATATACAAACACAATATTGTCTCGTATAAGCAGTTAATATTAATTGAGGTTTCTGGACATGCATTAATAAATATATCATCACAAGTGATAAAGAATTTCTTCAGTACGAGTCTACTACAAAAACTACATTTTGTAATAAATAATGGGATAGCTCTGCCGTATATTAATTGCTCATTATCAAACTGACTACTTTGAAGAACTCTTAACTTAAGTTTAAGTTTTCTATGAACTTAAAAAAAAAAAGTTAATGCAACACATTGTTTTTACAACTGGTAGTATTGTTTATTTATTAAAATTATAAATTATTGTTTTGTCAATAAAATTAAAAATCATTTTGTAGGTACAAAATCGTAACACTTGAATATTTGTATTTATTCTTGAAGTATTTGAAGATGTAGAGATGGAACAGCCATATGATGTGTTTGTTATTCTCAATGAACATTGTAGTTTCAAAGTACAGGTGGGTCAGGATAAAATGAGCACTACTGAAAGCATAGTTACTTTTTTCAATTAGATAGTATTATATTAAAAAATTTACTTACTCACAAATATTTGCTAAATATTGTTCTAGACACTATGGTCTTCAGAAGTGCTCAGTTTATCGCCAACCACTCTTTTTATGTACACCTATGCAATGTGTAGAGGCTATACCAGTTACACATTTCCAGCTAGGTCACATGAAGATTACCATTTTGGGATACGTAACTTGCAAGATAAATTTTTGTGACATATTTTGTATTGCACATGTACATGTTTAACACTTATATCAGTAATATCACAGTTTCCGAATAAAAAATAATAAATTGCTTAGTACCTCAACATTTTCTCTTTACAAGGAGAACTTGAAAAACTGCATTGAGTTAACAAAAGTTACAAAAAAACAGAAGGATTAAAATGGTTGAGTATGTTCTTTTATAGAATGTTCTACTACATGTTGCAGAAGGATTATAGCTCAGTAAGTGTTCAGTTATTCTAAATCAGTGGTTCCCAACATTTATGAGGTCGCAGTCCATTCGGGTCAAAACTGATTAGAACACGGACCACCCCCAGCCGCTTAAAATTTATTGGCTTAATTTCTGCGGTAGCTTAGTATTATTTGTTGGTAAGTACATATTATTATTATTATTATTATGTCACCATTAGATTACATAACACTAATAAGAAATAATTTTCCCATAGCTTATTTCATAGGTAATATGTCTGGAAAACATTACATAAAAATAAAGTAGTAGTGAAAATCATGTTGCACAGTAACCAGTGTTTCCGTATAAATGCTCTCAGAAAATAGCAGACTAATTTAAACTGTAAAAGAACCAGCTTAAATGAAGAAATTCCTTTGAAGCATATTATACATCATTTAAAATCGTTAAAATAACTTGACTGACATTTTAGCTTGCGGATCACTCACCGCCTGTGGTCCATGGACCACCAGTTGGGAACCACTGCTCTAAATATTAGTACGAACTATTGTACAAATTATTTCTACAGTGTTGCCAGATTTATTAATGGAGATAACTTATGTTTAAAGCAAATGTAATTATTGACAACTATGAAAGTTTACTTTATAACACAATTATAAGTTCAGAACATTTACTGAAAATAAAATTAAAGTTTTTCACTTTGTGGCTTCTACCAAAACAAGTTAGTTGTAATAAACATTTCAGACAACAATGCTCTTCTAACATACTGGATTATTAGGCCTAAATAAAATTTGGCTGAGAAAGATTTTGATAATGATTGTGAAAATTTGAATTTGGTCAGAACTCGGCACCTATCTGCATAGCGGGGCCTGGATTTGGTTTTGGAGGGACACATTTTAACAAAAAATAAAGTAACCCAGTATTTCCCAACTTCATAAAATCAGACAGAGCACATTTCCAATCCGGCACATCTGCAACACTGTTTTTCAACTCCACGAAGACTGATCACACTTCATCTTGAGTAAGCAGTAGTTCAGTTATTGCAGCTGTAATGTGAGTCTCTGGTCAATGTACTCTTGTGTCTCTGTGCTGTAAGAATACTCTCTCATGTGTTGTAAACCAGATGGTAGGCCCCATTATCTTGTGAGTGAGGTTCAAATATTCTGGAAATTATTTTCCTGAAAAAGATAGATCATTGACATACATAATTAGTTTTGAATGCATTAAATAACAATTCAGCTGGCGAATCATGTCAACATATCAATCTCTTCTAGCTACAAAGATTGAATCTTCATATAAATGTATAAATTTCCAGAAAAATTTTAATTCACATCTTATAAATTTTCTTAATGGATAGTTTAACAGATGCAGAAAGTGTTGGGATGATGTCTACATCTCAATTTGATGATAAGAATACAGCTTTCTTAATGTGAAGCTATATCCTGATACATGTGCTCCAAAAGATCCAGAATTAAAAAAAATTATAAATACGGTTACATTATGTTTACAATACAGTACAAAGAACTAACTATTGGTGGTGAAACCTTCCTGCAGCAGTTTTTAAGTGTGAAAACAAGCTGGCCCTAAGCTTGGAATATTATTTAAATAATCACATAATTATAATAATAACAATTTTTGCAACTGGTCTACCGCCCAGAGGCAAGTATATCCATAATTAATTTACACCATCCTTTCCACAGGTTATTTATACGGTCTCGCTCCTCTGAACGACTCCAACCCCTTTCAACAAATTCCACTCCCTGGGAGTCCGCACCAACATAGTCTGTCGTTTTGACCATATTCTCAGCCAGACCCGCTATAATTTTCTACGGTTGTTTCCTTTATGTTTATAGATACCCTTTTCCAGATGTTCAATTAGAGCACATTAACTCCTTTCACCAATCACTATACTATACATGTTACCAATGTTATCATTCATTCCACCATTCTCCTGTCCTTCAGTGTGTTTCATCCTATGTGTCTCATCATCTTTGGCAGTCTGAAATTACCTTCATACTCTCCAAACTGTCCCAGCATTCCCCACTTAACCTTCACCCATCTGGCTGGCTGGCGAGAACATCTAATACTAAATTACAGATTCACGCATTACATACCAAGCTTAGGGGGTCGGTGAGGGAGTGAAATTTATTTTAGAAGAGTTGGTGAAGGTGGCTGGAACATTTAGGAGGGGTTTGAGAAGTATTTGAGGAAGTGGTTAGAACTTGCCACCTATGGGGGTTGTACAATTGGTAGAAAATTATTATTATTATTCAATGCATTCATCATTCAATTAAGTCTTTATATCCTATATGTTGTGTGGCACTGGGGACTGAGTGAATAAACAAATAAATATTGTGTATTATGTAATAGCTCTAAATTCTTGTGACCTCATTGTGCAATTTACAATTGGGTGTTCTTTGAAAAAAACTGAGGCGTAGTAAATTGAAACCTTAAGTATGAATATAATCATTGCAAAAGTTGATGTAAAGTGAAAGAAAATTGATGCAAAACAATGGTGAGGCCCATTTTGAAGTATGCGGTGGCGGTCTGGGACTCGTACGTGGGAAGGGAAGTGGTAGAGATGGAGAAGGTGCAGAGAAGGGTCTGCTAGGTGGGTCACAAATAAGTAGTGGACGGGGGAGAGAGGAGGATTTCAGACCATCAGTAATGGTGAGAGGTCTGGGTTGGAGCACACTGCAGGAGAGAAGGAGATTGGAGCGGCTGGTAAGGATGTTTAAGGTGTTGAGGGGGGTGGGGGGTCACAACTGGGTGACAAGATACAGAGAGGTTTATTCAGATGAAGAGGTGATCACGAGTGGAAGATACAGAGGGTGGGAAGAAATCGGAGAGAGGAAAAAACACTATGACGGTGAGAACAGTATAGAGGATTGGAATGAGTTGGCGAGGGATGTGGTTAAAGTGACGGGAACGAGGGAGTTTAGAAAAAGGTTGATGGGGTCGGAAAATTTAGAAGAGGTAGGTTAAGCGAATCCTTACCAGAGTGCTGAGGCCCAATTGCAAGAAAAAAAATAAAATAAAAATATTCTCTAACTGTTGTTTGTATGGTTTCCTAGACTTGCTTGTTTGTTGGCTACACAGACGACCTATAACTTTACTATGCACATGTACTACTTATTTGAATTGTTTAATTTTTTACACAATTTATGCTAACTCGATGTTTCTATTATTGTTATAAAACTGCTCGCATTTGCATGTTTCTGTGACAGTTAATCACAAGATCCCTACCTTGAGCTCAGCTCAAGAGGATTGGTAAGTCATAAAAATAAAATTAATAAATTTGAAATATTTTTGTTACAGATTGTTTCTCTTTTATGTTTCTGTCCTATCCTTAAATTTATTAACTGAAGATCTCGGGAGTAAATAATGATAACCATCATTCCCGTAGTTATCACCTTAGCTGTAATAATGTATGTCAAAGCTTGACAAAATTGTTACATAAATTCATAATCTATTATGCAGTACGAAGTAAAGTACTTTTGTATTTTGTAAATAAGTAGGCCTACTTCTTTTAAATTTACAAATATAATTATTTTTCATTGGCAGTATTATGGGTTATAATTATTTACTCCCGAGATCTTTAATTTTTAGTAGCCTAATGTTATCTACAGGTGGGTTGTTTTAATCCACTGCTCGAATATAAGAGAATGTCTCTTTGCAATTTTAGGGCTTTATTCAGAAACAATTTTAGTCATGGTTTAAAAGATAGTCATGTCATAGTCACTACTTGCGATTTTCCGTATTCAGAAAGCGCAATTAGAGGCGACTATTTTAGTATGGTTTAACTAGTCATGGTTTAAGTTAATCAAGTCGGGAGACTAGTTTAAGGTGTGATTAACATTAACTTTTGCCAGGTTGGAACGAATATGGCGGCATCTTATCGTTTAATTTATAACGACTTGCATTTTATGGCAATTCGAAAAACATAAAATAAAACAGCAGAGAATGCCGTTTTCTTAAATTATTACCTAGCAGAGGGCCGATTAAATATCACCACTTGCGTTTTGCACCGACGCAGCGCAACGCAAGTAAATCTGCTCTGCACCTACACCTCGAGTCGTAGTTGAAATTAAATATACTCGAAAACGCAAGACCCAAGGGGCGGAGCCTATTTCTGCTTGGTGCAACTACCAGCCCACTCCAGGGGGGGGGGGGGCGATTAAATATCGCTTTTGAGAGGTGCAGCGCAAAATTTGCACCTGCGCTGCATTTTTTTGGTATTAAATATACAAATACGCAGGTGCAAGTGGTCATGTGATGGCGCAAAGTGCCTGAAAATCTGCGAGTAGCAAATGGCTCGGCGTAAGTATATCTGCGCCCTTCGCGCATGCACATTGGAGAATTTTCGGGTGTGTGAAAGTGAATTAACATAAAAGTTGGATATCTTTATCTGTATCCAGTGTTCTATGAACTTTAATTATTTATGTTTTCGTGTACACATTTCACGATTTCAGCATTTTATAGTTACTAAGTACAGAAGTACGTAACTGAAATGTTTTTACTAAAGAAGCAATTAAAAATGGGCAACGATTTATCCTTTCCCCAGAATATATTTTGAGGGTATTTTTACATGGCATAATACGAGAAAATAGAGTTGTGTTTGTGATGAGGTTATTTGTACCGTTAAAAACTTTGCTTACAACTTTAATCAAATGATAATGTAAATAAATAGCGAATATGTTTTGCAAGTACCTGTTTGGCTAATTGCTTAGAACAGTGACATTACCTCTCTGTTTCCCTTGCTTGGATGGGGTGTTTTCAACATCACATCTTTCTTGCCGACTTGTTTCCACATACATGCTTAGTATTTAAGAGTGATTCTGTTGGGACTCTCTTTATTTCATAAAACGGGAGGGCTATCTATTTAGTTTTAAGTCTTTCGTAAGACTTGCTGTCTACACACACATATCCTATCTCGGTGAACATTGAACTTACAATAATCTAGACCTAATTAAATTTATTGCAGTATAGTTGTACGAATGCCACTCGTATCCACTACACATTAGCAATGAATTATTTGGAAATAATCAACGTATCACGATTTACGACTCACTGAAAGACGAATGTCACATGAATAGCCCATTAGGTAGTAGGCCTACACTCACAAATACCATGCCACAAAAGTTAAAATAACTTACGTGAATTTCAAAACTAGGCCACTCACATTAATCAGTATAAATATAAAATGTATACATAGTTTTTGCTCTAATTGCGTCACACGTCTACCACTTTAGGAACTTTATTTTCCGTTAGCAACATAAAGTATGTAGAAGCTGGTTACTGACGAAAATCACTCTGATGTGTTCCAATTGTGTTACAAAAATGTTGCTCTCCATAAATAAAGTACTTAGTTATTCACGAACACAAAAATGAACGCACACATCCACTACACTGAAAGAACCACGACATTACGGAAATTTGCTTTCACACTTCAAAACACAACTACGACATATACACTTGTAATGAAAACTTTGTAACAATTTTCCTTCATAATTTGATATGAACCTACACGTCTTACATCCTTGTTTAATCACGAGAAGGCTACAAAATTTGAGGTTACGAAAAATTTAACCAAAACATTACTTTAAGCGCGAGAAATGTTCACTGCTACATGGAAGCTGTATCTGCATGTAAGCACGGGGGTGTGCAGACAGCTTTTGCCGTTCAAGTGGCAGTGAGAATGATATTACAAATTTTCTGATTGGCTTGTGTAAATCGGAGAGAGGAGGCAGTTGCGCCGAGCCAAAATAGGCTCCGCCACTTGCGTCTTGCATTTTCGAGTATATTTAATTTCAACTACGACTCGAGGTGCAGGTGCAGAGCAGATTTCCTTGTGTTGCGCTGCGTCGTTGCAAAACACAAGTGGTGATATTTAATCGGCCCCCAGCTATCACAAGCCAATCAGAAAATTTGTAACATCTTCCTCACTGCCACATTGACGACAAAAACTGTCTGCATACCGCATGTTTACGTACAAATATAACTTCCATGTAGCAGTGAACATTTCTTGCGCTAAAACTAATGTTTTGGTTATATTTTTCGTAACCTCAAATATTGTAGTTTTCTTGTGCTTGTACGAGGATGTAAGAAGTGTAGTTTCATATCAAGTTATGAAGGAATATTGTCACAAAGTTTTCATTATAAACTTAGGCCTATATGTCGTAGTTGCGTTTTGAAGTTTGAAAAATTAATTTCTATAATATCATTTCAGTGTAGTGAATGTGTGTGTTCATTTTTATTTAATGAGATTGTTCGTGAATGATTAAGTACTATATTTATGGAGAGAAGCATTTCTGTAATACAATTGGAACACAGAGAATGGTTTTCGTCTGTAACCAGTTTTTACATTCTTTATGTTGCTAACGGAAAATAAAGGGCCTAAAGTGATAGACGTGTGAAGCAATTAGAGCAAAAATTATGTATACATTTTATATTTGTACTGATATTAATTTGAGTGACCTAGTTTTGAAATTCTCGTAAGTTATTTTAACTTGTGTGGCATGATATTTGTGAGTGTAGGCCTATTACCTAGGTGAGCTATACATGTGTCATTCGTCTTTCAGCGAGTCGTAAATTATCAAATTGTGGTACTTTGATTATTTCTAAATAATTCGTTGCTAGTGTGTAATGAATACGAGTGGCTTTCGTACAACTGTACTGCAATAATAATAATTATGTCTAGATGATTGTAAGTCAATGGGAGTGATATGTGTAGACAGCAAGTCTCATGAAAGACTTAAACCTAAAATGATAACCCTCCCGTTTTATGAAATAAAGAGAATCCCAACAGCATCACTCTTAAATATAAAGTACGTGTAATGTGGAAACAAGTCGGCGAGATAGATGTGATGTTGAAACCACCCATCCCAGCAAGGAAAATAGAGAGGTAATGTCACTGTTCCAAGCAATTAGCCAAACAGGTACTTGCAAAAAATATTAGCTATTTATTTACATTATCATTTGCATAAATGTTTTGAAACTAAACAAAGTTTTTAAGGGTACGAATAACCTCATCAACAAACAAACTCTATTTTCTCATCGTGTGCCACGGGAAAATGCCTCATATATATTCTGCTGAAAGGATAATAAATCGTTGCCCATTTTTAATTGCTTCTTTGGTAAAAAAAAAAAAAATCAGTTTCGTACTTCTACTGTACTTCGTAACTATTAAAAGCTTAAATGTGTACACGAAAACTGAAATAATTAAAGTTCATAGAACTGTGGATACAAATAAAGATATCCAACTTTTATGATAATTCACTTTCACACACCCGAAAATTGTCCAATGCGCATGCGCGAAGGGCGCAGATATACTTGCGTCTAGCCATTTGCTAGTCGCAGAATTTCAGGCACTTTGCACCATCACGTGACCACTTGCACCTGCGTATTTGTATATTTAATACCAAAGCAACACAGCACAAATTTTGTGCTGCACCTCTCAAAAGCGATATTTAAGGGCGCCGGGCGGAACCATGGGAATTTATGCCCAGCGTCAACGTACGTATTTGGTTTGTTTGTGGCTGGTGGCAGTGTTCCTAACTACGGGTGTGAATTCCTTCCCCTCTGTTTCTCCCCACATACAGATGAGCTGACAAAAGAAGTGGAAGGAGTAGAGAGGAAGATATCTAGTGAAGGTCATATCGCTCCTTACATTTCAAACTCCCTCTGCCCAAAGAGATAACACCCGTCGTTACAGATTAACAAGCTACCAGCTTTACTCTACAAACTTGGCATTGTGAGTGCAGTAAAAATATTCAACTTTTCGATGACAACATAAACAAAAACATTTGTAAGGTCTACTTAACAATTAACTAATTACATGTTAAATAAAAACAGTTACATATTATTCTAATAATATTAAAGTGTTGTTCAGTATCTACAGCTGAAACAGTACATTTTTTAAGGTTCATATCTAGGTTGGCTGCGTTTGAAAAATGACTAATCGCAACACGCTGCAACGCGATTTGAGCGCAGGTAGATAAGAACCTCGACAGTATAACGTAATGGTTTTGGTCTACAAAGTTTAACATAACATATGAGCGCAAATTAAAAGGTAATAATTTTAGTTGTATTGGCGATAATACAGCATGATGTCTAAATTCTATACATATTGCTCAATGTAGCAATAATCCAAATGATTATATATTTATGACATAGTTATATATAATTAAAAAACATTTACATTAGCACAGTATAATACACTTAAAATAATAGTTCAATCTCAAACAGACAATATACAAATACACAAAATGAAAAACTTATAGATCATAAAACCATAACAAATTAATTATGCATATTGTTGGATTCATTGAAGCACTTTCAGTTTGCATTATGGAATTCAGCGCTAATAACACATTATCTACCCTATTATTTTCAAAGTATCCGAACATAGCAAAAAAATCTAAATTCAAAACATAGTTAATGTCTTGAAAAACCAGTGTACATATATAATTTCACGTTCAACATGTTTACACTATTAAGAGCCGTATTCACAAACTATTGAACCGAATGCTTAGAAATCACCGAATTTTGGTGACTCTAAATGTTAATCTTGGTTCGTATACTGTTGTTGAGGTTATGCACAGCGTAAGGGGAACACGATTCATAAAAAAATTATGTATGGGATTGCTTACTGCCAAAAATACTTTAAACGTAGAATTTTTTTAAATTAAATTTAAATGCCTTTAAACCACTATATTTTTATTTAAATAATAAACATTTTTGTTTAAGATAATCACATTGTACTGCACATCGCATTAGGCCAATATTAATGTTACTTGCAGTTATCATATAGCATAAAAGACGTTTATAAATCATGAAAGATTGTTTTGGTTGTCAAAACAGACAATGGATGGCGAAAAATGGAATTTACCGAACAGTAATACACTATTCTACAATTAAATTATATATTCGTTAGCTTTTGGCTTATGTATATAATTAAAATATTTCTTTAATTAAACTGTAAATCATGAAATACAACATTTATTATGCGTTAAATTTTTTTCAATAACACATTTAAAAGTGGGCTACATAATGAATTCCTACATAGTAATACAATATTTATATCGTGGGTTGGGGTGAAATTGTTAATTTAACATTTAAAAAATTATTGCTGCACTAAATCGCGCTTGCTAAGCTAAAATAACTATTTACACTTTCTGCTATCGTAAATAATTTCCTTTGACGAATACTGTAGTCTCAGCATTTCAGTGGCATAGCTAGGATTTGCGAAACGAAAAAAAAAGGGGGGGAGAGTTGACTTAGGAATTTTATGAAGGGACACCAACCATTCCATACAAGGGGGAGGGAGGTTCCAGGCGCCGTCCCCCGGTAATTTTTTTGGATTTAAAGGTGTAATATGATGTATTTTTAGCAGTTTTCTTAGTTAAATGTTGTACTAAATGTTGAATATTCTACAGGTAAAATGTTATTATTTTTAATGTCAAATTTTTCCAGTTTTTTGTGGCTAAATGAGACGAATTTAATAAGGAATAGAAAGCATAACTTTAAAGTGGGAGGGTAGAGCTATTTTGGCACTTTTCGCAATGAAAAACTGCTTTGGCTAGAAAAAAAGTGGTGATCATTATAAAGAAACACTGACCATGTACTTTAAGAGTTGGGGGGGGGGGGGTCCTCCACGAAACATTTTGAATTTGAAGAAGCAAGATAGTTCTATTTTTGCAGTTTTCGTAACTAAACATAGCATTTTCTACCAGGAATAATGTAACTAATTTTTATGTGAAATTTTTAAAAAAATTTGTTTAAAAATGGGGGTTACAACCCTCAAAACTCCCATATTCCTATGCGTTGAAACTCAGTTCAAGTAAACCCAGAATGCTTGAACCCAATCGCGGTTCGTTCTTTAGAATGAATGATCTCAAGATCACATTTAATCCTAGATCACAGGATCTCAGATTAAGGGGCAGTTTCGAGGTATTACAATACTGCATTTCAAATAATACAGACCTTCAATATTTAATTCTATAGGCAAAAGTACTGATAAGGGCACTCATCTGTTCATTTACAGGCCCACAGATATATTCAGGAACAACTTTCATCCGAACCGCATACTTCAGTAGTTTAACATGTTTACTCATAACCTAGTAGGTAATTTAAAACACCTCAATCTTCAAAAAAAGTTCAAATGTGTCGACTTGGGCACAAACTACGTTTAAAAAAATATTTCACATGAACATATTCAGGTATTACTACTGGGTTCCCTAACTTCCATGTTCCTGGGGTAGCGAGGATCAATTATCTCTGGAAGGAGACTTTCCTTGTAGAACGAGTCAGTTTCTTAATAATTTTTTCTTCTCAAAAAATGTAGTTTTTTTAATCTTTTGGACTAGTTATCCACGTGGCGTCCAGAGAACAAAATAGCAATACTTTCGATTTGTAATATGCATTTGCCCCTGTACTTGGTACATGTACACATGTTCTTCTTTTAAAATCATTTTGCCGTCTACAATGTTACAAAATGTAACACACTTCTCTTTGACTGTTTCTTCTGGTGTTAGCTTTGAGGCTCTAGCAGGACATTTAACTTCAAGAATTCCATCGACTCCAACAAGACCATCAGGCGATGCCGCGAGCCATGGGCAATCCTGATCGACAAATAAGCCACATCGAACTACCTACTCATCACTGTTAACTTCAAAATCCTCCATAGCATTTCTTTAATTTTCCAAACCATATCTCGTGGCTGCTGTTCCTGAAAACTTGCTGTACAAAATATTTACAACAGACTTACCTCGTTTGGTGGATGTCTTCATTTTACAAATTGTACCAAAGTGAGATGCTGTCAGTTGCTTGAGGCACTCCACTTTCCAAAGAAGAGAATCACTTTGACCCTTGGTAGCAATTTGAAGATCATTTCAGTCTTTATCTGTTAGATGCAGGCGGGCAAGAAACTCAGCTGTCTTTTTCGCCTAGACGTCTGGCTCCATGTCGGGCAATTCTACTTCAACACAGCCATACTCGCTGTCAGGACCTGACATCTGCAACTTCCTGCGTCGCAATTGTTGTGGGTTGTCTATTCTCCTGCGCTTTCTTTTCTCGGCTGAACGTTCCCTACACTGTATGTGAGCTTTAGTAATATTTCCAGGACTGTGATTTGTTAACCCTTTATGAATAAATTACTGTGTTTGACGGCCCTAGTTGTAAGCAATTACAGACAAGTCACTTCTGGTTTGATAACCTCCTCTCAAAGAAAAATTTACTCGCTTACTAGAAATGTACTTGCAGACAACATTATTGAAAGACTCTGCTGCATTGGTATTGACATTGTGTAAAAGACTTACAGCATGATGTGCAACAATATATCGAGCTGATATCATTTCTTGCCACATCCCTGCTTTCTTTAGAGATGGTACGAGGTTTTCTTCTTTCTCCTTAGAACCACTGCAGAAATAACCTCTTGACTCGCATCCTGTATGCTCACCAAATACGCAGTATGGTCCATTATAAATATCACGTTTCAGTTCTTCTATTTTTTTGTCGGTTGGTAAATCATTTTGAGCATGCCTGTGATGAATAGCGCCAGTCACTGCCGATCGAAGACGAATTGTCTGTCATATACTGCCTTTCGCAGAACAGGAGAAACGGGACCATTTTCATTTTTTTTTTTTTGTCTTTTGTGCGATACTGCGAATCCTTCGAAGATAATTTCGCAGTATGTGATTACTACATTCAATTTTAGTGATAGTAACGTTTGGACCATATGGCTGAGCTTTCACTAACTTGTTCATTATACTGCTGTCACCAACTCCTGAAATACAATATATTGTATATAAAAATTATAACTTTCAAAACACCAAAAAAAAAGGTACATTTTTGTTTCAATCTGAACTTATAAAAAAAGTTCATATAACAATGGCTACTAAAACAATGTGTTTGCACAGCACAATGAAAACTATCACATGTTGAGATAAACTATTGTTACAGAATAAAAATTGCAACTTTTATTTTAAGAGTTTGTTCCTCTAGTTATATTGAAAAACTAATAAATCCTATAAAATTTTATCAATATAAGTTCCCTACTAATTTACATTAAGGTCGTTCAAGTATGAGAAAACAATAATTTTATATTTTCACGAAATAAAGTTTGTTTGTAGACGTTCCTAAGAGCAAATTTTTCTCTTATATATATATATATATATATATATATATATATATATATATATATATATATATTTATATTTATTTATTTACCTTAGTTTTCCTGAGACAGCCCATAGAAGTCAAAATATGCTTGTTACACCGACATGTTAGCCGCAAAAACCAAATAACTAAATACAATTAAATAATTTACAGTGTAAGTACAGTTGGTAAATCATAAAATGTCACCTCTCTACAGGCCAGAATTCTAAGTCCCACTTCGGGTATCTTCGGCAACGTACAATAATACACATCGGCTAATAACGGATCTGTATTAGTATCCAGGCCTAAGGGAAAGTGACATGATGCACGTTATATTTAAACTAGTCTTCGCTTTGGAAGTGTTTCTGTTGCATGACATAGCTTGATGTCTTTATACGGAGCATGGTAAGTCAATCGAATCATAGAACGGCTTCTCTGCCTACCTCAGAGCTCCGGCGGCAGCAAGGATAGGGCGTTACAGGTTAAAGTATATTCATAAACATCTCAGTCACTTTCAAACCTACATATATGCCACCACTGACTTTTTTGTTCAGTACGAAATGGACCACACTGCTACGGAATCTTGTAGCAAGTTTTATCAATACCCTGAAAACTATAAGCAAAAGTGTTTTGATGCCAATTAAACACTCTAAACCCCGTACTCAAAAAATTATTTTCACATTTTCGTTTACGTAGCATTATTCTCCTCTTCTCAATGCAAAAAATGGTTTCCATCCGAAAGCGATATCTCAAAGGGTGACTGAGCTACACGGAATTTAGTTTAACATGTAAAACCCCATCCTTGCTCCCGCTGCGTTCCGAGGTAGGCAGAAACCTTAAGGGCGCGATCTACCGCAATTTTCATCACCCTTATTTTATTTTTCATTTGCACCAGACATTTTTTTCTTATTTTAGACACAAAATGTGACTAAATTTGGCTCTTATGAAATTTTTTTATCTGTCATAGTTTTCGCGTAATGGCTTGTTAAAGTCATATTTTGCATGTTTCCGTTTTAACGACCACACGAAAACCAATTGATATACCAAACTAAAAAAAATCACAGTGGATAAAGACATTGCAGGCTACAATGACATGCTCATATAAATAAAAAAATAAAAATTATTTGAATTTTAAAAAAATGCTGAATCTCAAAATTCAAATTTAAAAAATTTAATATTTTTTTAAAAAATACAAATAATTTTTTTCTTTAATTTTATGAGCATGTCATTGTAGCCTGCAATGAATTTATCCACTGTGATTTTTTTGAGTTTTTGTATATTAGTTGGTTTTAGTGTGGTCGTTAAAACGGAAACATGCAAAATATGACTTTAACAAGCCATTACGCGAAAACTATGACAGATAAAAAAATTTCATAAGAGTCAAATTTAGTCACATTTTGTGTCTTAAATAAGAAAAAAAAATGTCTGGTGCAAATAAAAAATAAAGTAATGGTGATGAAAATTGCGGTAGACCGCGCCCTTAACAGTTACCTTTATAGCACACACACATTGTATATATGCATCATGAATGATATGATGGTTCCAAGTGTCTGAATACGTAATACTGCGGAGTGGTCCAGTTTTAAGAAGATATTTTTCTCATTTACACAATTCTACGAATACAGAAATTGTTTTCAAGCCATCCAGATATCGACTTTCTTTATTGCCCAGTAGATCAAATTTCTAACCAATCGATGATGTTTGGGCAATGTTGAAACGCACAGTGACAAGAATGTGGTCAGTCCCGCCACCAAACTCACAAGACGCTCTTTAGAACGTAATTATTAAAGTTTGGGAGGAACTTTCCAGGAGTGAGGGCAACTTTAGATGCCTAGTAGACTATGCCAAGGCACTTCACTGAAGTAATTGAATCTAATCGTACAATGGACCCTATACTTAATACCCTAGAACGTAATTGTTTTTTTTAGGACTGCCCAATTTTTTTGTTTTAATGATATTTTGGAAAATAACAAATTTTGTCCTAAAAGAAAATATAAAATCAAGTATTTATATCGGGTTTAAACCATTCTTCCACTGGGGAGTTAATGCATTGTTTTAAACACTAGGTTACGACAGTAATGAAATTTGTAGCCATAAGAATGCAAACATATGATATTTTAAGATATCGCATGACGGTTGCACTGCAGTAAAACTTGTAACCAATTATATTTAATACATGATAGCAGTAGTATCTCCTGACGGTTATTGTTTACTAAACGTAGAAAACTGAGTTATTGGATAACTATAATATAAAGTAACAACTATGGTTTTAATATTGATAAGAATACACATTTTAATTCACATTTTTAAAGTGTACGTATAAAATTGTTTAATGTGATGTATGTATCATAGGTAAAAGAGGTTAACTGTTTCATTCACACTCAGTAAAAAAACCTTAATATAGAAATATCCCACATATCGAAATTTAAATATTTATTTCAAAATATACATGATGCTATATTATGCTCTGCAATTTTACATTGTATTTTCCAATTACATAGACATATGTATATGATTATGCATTATATGAAAACATACGTCCTGGAAGGGAAGAGGACTTTCTCTGTCCATAATACTGACTCATTTATGTAAAAACTCATTACAATAAGCGAGTGTTAGTCCATTAAATCTACTTATACATATTTCGAAGCAAATGCGTATTTCTTTCAGTAGAACTGAATTCCTTTTTTGTTATTTAGCAGCCATTAAAACTGATGCGTGTCTCGTCAAATTATTGTATGAAATTATCTCAAATCTCTTGCTAAATAAATAGTATGTTATAAATAACCTAATCTGAGCTGGAAATAGCGGTCCGCGCAAATATATTTTATTGTGAAAAGGTTTTACATTATATGTTTTCAAAATTAAAATTTTTTACACTCGTCTGTTCCTATTCAGGGGATTTAAAACAAAATATTTTGCAACATTTATATGTATTACTTAAAATACGTCATGATTTAAATGGCCGTGTTAGTCAACAGTCAAAAATATGGGAAATAGAGCTTACACATGAATGCCGACGTTTTATTTGCTCACTCCCACACTTCTTTGCTGTCCATCTACAATCTAACCTTTGCCTTAGGTCCTTTAGAGTCATTTACTACTGTTTGATTTATCAAAATATCTGATAGTTATAAATACACGTCTTTAAATCTGCGGTGTGCGCATGTCGAATTTTAACTCTGCATTTTACCTTACAGGTAATGAGCGCCTTAAACTTGCAAACATGGAATTTCGCCAATAACTTTGAAAATATTATTTGGAATTTAATAAATATGTTTAGTAAACAAATAAATGTAACTAGATATTGACTACGAAATAAATACACTACATACTTAATAATTTTACCAAATAATTTGAACTGTCTGATATTGAGCTTTCTGCAAGCCAAATAAGCGGGATCGTCACTGGAAGCTTTATCAGTTTCTTTAGAAAACGAGTTGTAGACCTATTAGTCGGCAACAAGATGACATAACATTTTTTATCTGATAGCAGTAGACTACTGTGTTTTATCAACTTGAACACGAAACATTTTCTGTCTCCTCAATAAGATATAAAATATTTATTCTCGTTTCTAAGCTGTAATATTAAATAAATTATATTAAATCAACTTACAAATACCCAAGTCAATTCGTTTATAGAAATTTCTGATTGCAATAAAAACAGTTATAACCCTCAATAAAATATTTATTCCACGTATTTTGCAGTACTGTCCCACATAATGAGATAAATGCAATATTATAAATGTTTAACATATTCACACAACAATTTCACAAGCAGGGCAAACTGAAATGAACGCGACAAATAACATTATATCTAAAATGAATCAGCAGACTTAAATATTCAAGAAATGCTATTATGTCTACAACCTCGCAACTTTACAAATTTTACTACGAAACGTTTGGTATGCTCTGGAATTAGTCGTTTATTTCATTCCATTTATTTGCTTCCAAATGTTTCAATCGGTACATACAAAAGTATTATGCTAGTGTTAGCGCGACAATGTGTAAGAAGGTGGGCGAAGGCGCTGGAAATCCAATACGTACGAGATCCATGCGCGCTTATCTCCCGCAGATTAAGTTAGCAGTGCGGCGGCCGCATCAGCAACGATACTGGCACCGCGCACGGCGTACTATCACTTCCATTTTGAACCTTCCTTCCTAACACGAGCCTTGCGACGGAGGAAGGTTCAAAGTGGAAGAGGAAGGATGGCGGCAGCACCTTACGGGCGTGTTCTAACACCGAACAATGCTTTAGCAATCCCTCGTGGACATCAAGACTTTAGTCGAAGACACTATCATTTTATCTTACGCGACGAAAGGGAAAGAGTCGCTCTACAGGTCTATAATATTCAGAATACCGTAAACATGATTACTCTTACATAAAAATCAGCGTCAAAAGTCCCGATTCGGTCACTTTCACGCTCAAAAAAATACTTGTTAGGAACGATAACAGTTAATGGCAATATTATACACCTGTACTATGATCCTTAAATGCTTTTCGTAGCCTAACCGCGTGACAACATGTTGAATGGTTTTCGAATGAAATCAGGATTGTTAAAGGTCTGCGCGCCTCTTCACGATTCTAGTAGACGGCGCCCTTAATCAGCCCCCAGTTAATTGTATTTACAGAACAATGCTAGAAAGCGTTCTAACGAATATAAATTATCTTGCCTTTCAGGATTTATTTTACCAAAATGTGTTATATTTTACGATGTTAACACATTTTAAAAACAATTTAAATGCAAAATTAGTTTGTCTTTTCTGTCAAGAAGTCTTCTTCACTGCTACTCATTGTCTAGAGTTACAATAAAAGTGCTCTGAATACAATTTGTTAGTAGTTCTTAGTCAGGGGTTTAGTCGTGGTCTAGTTAATCTAACCTTAGACCAGGTTACACCTGGTTTAACGAAATGTTTCTGAATATGGCCCATTATGTATTACCTATTACAGGACCTAATTAAAATATTTCTCCATAGCACATTTATTATTCTATTTACATTTTAGGAATGGCTAAACCACTTTTGTGTAGAATCCACTAAAATGTTTACCTCAGAAAAATTGGTAAAGATCTCTAAAGTAAAACAAATACACAACTTACCTTTTGGAATATGCAGACAGATCCTTGTGTATTCCAAGTCAACATGCTTTTACATTTTATCATGAAGTCTTTCCCACATATACTTGTTTTTAAAACCTGAATAATACAATTTCCATCCTTATCACTCTTATTTGCGGACGAGCATTAAACATTCGGTATACTGTCACATCTAGTCTTGCACTACATAAACTTTTGCTGCATAATTACATTAGTATTTCCACATTGCATAATTTTGTCATAAAACAGCTACAAACATTTGCTTTTGTCAAAATCAGGATGCATTTGCTGGAAGACGAAAATAAATAATACAAATTCAATTTCATACACACAACACAATTTGCCACGCCCACGAATTTGAAAAATATTTACTTTTTAATAAGTTTATCAACAAATTCTTTTCACAGCCTCCTTGTTTTATTGCATAAATAGACGGCTTGACCAGTAGCATTTGCGCACTGAATCATGGGTAGTAACATCTGATTTTGCACAAACGGCGCTGGAAAATGTATAAGGTTATATAGGTTGACGAGTTTCTATTCGTTAATTAAAACTTTTAATACACTCTCATTAAAAAAATTGCTGTTTCTTGGTATACTGCAACTGCAGACGTTTTTAAAATACGTATGTCGTAGGTCGTATTGAATTATAAACAACGATTAAGCTAAATTAATTAGGCGTATTTTAGCGGTTGAATTGGTAGCGGTACCTGTGAACAGAGCATTTTAGCGCTCCTGTTTACAAGGGTGTTTGCAAACATGCTGCAACCAGGCTGAGGGTGTTTGCACGTTTCTGGCAACCGAGGCAGGAGGACGGTTACTGGGTTTGTTCACAGGATGTTTACCTTTACTTTTATTTCCTGTTTTGTTTCGAACAAATCTGAAACCAAAACAAACGGTATTTATGTGAAATATGGACGAAACTTAAGTTATTTTAAAATAAAATGCTGGAATATTAATTTTTCATCATATACTGGTGCACAATTAAATTTATTTCTACAATTTATTATGTTGTACATGTAAAAAAAAAATAGTGAAAGTAGTCTTATTTTCCAATAAACTTGTTCATGAAGAAGTTTTTTCCTTTATACAGTCCAATTCTATTCCTGATAAGACAATAACAACTACACAATTTCGTAACTCCATGGTGGTAGCCATTTATGTTTACTGAATATTGCATTTTAGCGATTTCTTATAAATGCAAACAGATTCGGCAAACACTTGCTAACATCATGTGACCAATTCAACCGCTAAAATACGCCCATTGTGTCACTGTTAACAAGAGACGATAATTTGGTTGCATATTTCTCAAGTTAAACACACACAATTATTATACCAGGCAGTATTTACAGTATGAAAAGGTTTGTTGTTATTGTATTCTGTAATAAATGCAACGAATCAATAGAAACATTGTCTAAAAATGTGTAGGTCTACAATGAACCTTCCTCCGACAGGCCATCACAATGCAAGTTTCCATACAGCGAAAATCTTTCTTCATTAATCTATACTTAGAAATAATTTATTAATTCTTGTCATAACAAATTGTTAACATATTAACCACTACCCTAAAACAATTGTAATACCCGGCAATTAATGCAAGTTTGTATAAGCTACAGAAAAACAGAAGTGAGCCTATATGCATATGGGAACGTGGTTAACAGTAGGCCTATATAAAAAAACTGGAACTATATCATTTGATGATTGATAGCACTTGTTTCATTGATCTGTAACATCACTTAGACGTTCTGGAGAAATTCGCTTGGATATTTGTTATTAACACACATTTACGAGAAATTTAACAAACCGTTTAGGCCTATCTTTAGCAAGGATACCAAATTTTACTTTAGGCTTATAAAATATATGTACCCACACGAACGTACGACCAGTACATAACCACTATAATACCTAGCCAATCAAATGTAATATCAATATACTACACGATTTATTTTAATTTAAAAAAATAATTTTCCTCCAATTGTCTTAGGTTAGTTCTGCATGGTAAAACCTCAAATTCGTCTCGCAGTTACCTCAACATGGAAGGAAAAAAAAGCATGAAACCACGACACTGTATAATCTAACAAATCTATTTTAATATGTTCGTAAGTGACTTTGGAATGTTATTTCTTATTTACTCACAAGAGGTAACATAAACCACTAGATAGGACATGCCCATTGACTTGCAGTAATAATCTGGGAGGGCAGAAACGTAAATTTATAAGTGTACATTGACTCCTACAAATATGTGAATCTAACATAATACAACAATTAACTTCATAAATGGGCCTACAGTTTCTTTAAAATCCTTGAATTTGTTAAAAAAATATATAAACTTACTTGTAAGCCTATTCCTATGCCAGGCTAAAAGAAGAAGGCATAGGCCTGCAAATTTCCTTGTGATAGTATGTGATTTGCACTGTACATTGTTTTAAAAGATATAACAATTCGTCAAAAAAAACTGTGCAAACTTGTTTAAATTAATAAATACGTAATGAAACAGACAGAAATAAAATACTGCGAGCATGAAAGCCAAGTGACGGATTCTTTGATGCGATTATTTATATTTATAAATCACTGGACGTTATGAAACTTTGTATCCCTTCAAAGAACTGTTGTTGGTCGTTCTATGACATGTTAAATATATAGCAATGTTATACACGGTTCGGTAGAAATCATTTAACAAACATGCTAAAGCAGTGAGCCTTATGGCAAAAGAGCAATTGAATGCGCAAAAACAGCTGATTCTCCCAGCATGCTGTCCATTGTGCAAAAAAATTGGTAGTCTAAATGACTGTGTCGCTGTGTTGCCAAGTCATCTGACCTTAGCTTCGAAGTCAATAGAATCTGTTAACAACAGTGTGTACTGAATACCAAATATACGATGGTGTTGTTAACAGTTTAGGTCTCGGAAGGCTATTGACCTAAACTACAGAAAGTTAGTGAATAGACCCCCAGGTACAACAAAAACGATAATCCCAATGTTCAATACAAGCACAATCAGGTTAGGGTTGACCATACAGGGAGTGAAGTTAGGCCCCACCAACATGTCATAGAGAATTGGCCAGGGTGTTCGTGGTACAGCAGGGATTACAGCCCCATCAATCGTCATGTCTAGACAGTATGTAACATTTGTGGCAAGTTAGGATACTTGTAATGGGTATGTATTACTTAAAAGAAACAAGGTTAAACAGAAGAGAAGCGAAGGGGGAGAGTACAGAAGGAGACAGACTATCCCTGCAAACAGAACAACATAATAACTGGAAACTATGACCTAATGAATTGTTTAGACACAGGAGAAGGGGACGAGTCAACAGAACATAGTGTGTTTTGAGACGAAGGCTGTCGCATGTAAGAGTGAACCACCTATTGTCCTGGATGTATGATAATAAACACCCCATGGGTATGACACAGGTGTGAACTTTTCAATCATAAGGTATGTGACCTACAAGGAACAATGGCAGGACTTACCAATACTAGCAGATACAAACCTTGTGCTGCACACCTGTTCTCAGGATAGATTGGGAATCAGGGGGACTTTGAAAATACTGATACAAACATAAACAAGCCAAAGCAGGCTACTGATTTTAGAGGCAGATGGGAAGGGACCTAGTCTGGCGATAGTACAGTCATTAAAGGTAATGTCGGAAAAATTTAAATAAAAGCCTAATTTTGGACAGATGTTAGAAAACCATCAAAGGTACATTTCCCCCAAAGTCAGTGTTCCTCCCTCCTGTGCTTTCTCTACCCCTTCAAATGTCAGATTTGCAGTGTCTTGGTTAAATGCCACTCTCTTCATCACTGTCAGAAATAGATGAATTGTGTTTAATTTTGTTCCTTAATGTTTATTGTATAAAAGTGATTATGCTAACAATTGTGCTAAATCTACTGGTTTTGTCATAATAATATTATGTGTTAAACAGTCGATTTTAGCATGCTAGATGAATGGCTTGTATCCTGTAGTTTTTGTGTTACCAAAAATTCTGTAATATTGCTCATTCTAAGTGCTTTAAAATGATGCCTTATTTGTAGCCTCCCTTTCGACCTATAACACACTGTTCAGAAGAGAAAAAGGAGTGCCTATGTAAGAACATATTCCCATGCCCTTCTGTGCAAAGAAAATGTATCCTTCAAAACAGCCACGTTATAATTTACTTTTATAAGTGAACAAGTTAACACTATGTATGACATCAAACTGCACTGTATCTTCCCCTTCCCTGCCTCCACATGACTTACCTAAAAACGTTAAAATATTTTCACGATTAAGTTTCTCCCAAACACTTACAGCAATTTTATTAATGAAGGATTTTATTTTTGCCAATTTTGGTTTGGAGGGAAATTTTCCCTATCCTTTTAAATATGAGGGTAATTCCATTATCCACCACCACTGTCTATGAAGGTAGAGGTCTTGACACTGAGGAATAAAATGTGACTCTTCTTGTCGCCGAGCACTAGTAGTAATTTGGTGGAAGATTTGTCTTGTTTTTGTATTTGGCACAGCTTAAAATGTGAAGTTGTTACCGGAATTGCGAGTATTTTATCGAAGAAAAAAATGGAAATGTAATTTTGTATTGGGACACAATTTTTTAAAACAATAAAATTTAATTTTTCACTCTTTTACATGTAGATGCACATTGCAACGATTCAAAAATTTTGTAGGGCACAAAATATAGTTTTTGTTCGAATGTGTTCACTAAAACAATAATACACAATATATTTCTTCAGACTACTTTTACAAACCGTTCCACACATGTCAATGCATTTATGGACATGGAACATGTATATACTATATCAGCTTACCTTATTAACATTATTTTCTGTAAATAATTGCAAAAATGTTTAAACGTGAGAGATGTAAACAAGACAAATCTTCCACCAAATTACTACTAGCGCTCGGCGACATGAAGGGGTCACTTTCTCTTGCTGGAGAGCATAGGCAGTGTCAAGACCTCTTCCTCTTATACCATGTTCACCACCTATGGACCCGCAGTGTTCTGGACGGGAAGCAAAATCTTCACACCTTATATTGCAGATGCCGGAAGATAGCCGAGTTTCACGACGTGGCTTCAGGAATCTTCGGAGATTGTGGATGTGCGTTTTGTTTTAACACTCGGGACGCGTCTTGTAAATAAAATATTTGCAGATCTAATTTTTATAGTGCTATAAAAATTGTGCTGTTGCGGTTTTTTTCCCATCGTCACATATGTTAATATTATTGAATGCCCTATTTTGTGTTCCTCGTGTGAATTTTATGTAGGCCGTAACCTCAAAAGTACATGCGCTTTATTACATGATTAAAGTATAACTTTGTTTGTAAATATTAATTTCCTGGCATATTTTTATGTATGTATATTTTCTCGTCTCTTGCACTTATTGCATTGAATGTCCTACTATGCATTCCTTATGTACCTATATAATATGTTACTT
>PNEQ01009912.1:0-29779 GCA_003012365.1 Medauroidea extradentata | reverse complement strand
TTTTTCTAAAGACACTGATATTTATAGGAATAGTTTGATTTACGCGACAATTTTTATAAATAGAAAGATTATTCGCAAATTTCACTATAACATTAGATCATAGTGCATGTCATCTAAAATGTTATTATTATTAATTTTTATTTTAGAACAAATGCCCCATTGAGAATGCATTGTTTTTAGCATTGTCATGGCATTCTTTAAACGAAATAAAATATTCAAGAAATAACTTTCCTTTGTAAGTAAACAACGGTAGTTCTAGTAAATGCATGCCACGGGCCGCCAGGCAAAAAGCCTAAGCCATCGCGGGTCGCTACACGGACGGCGAGAGCCGCCTCGTCTCGACATGCCTCGGTTACGTTATATCAGCAAGACGAGACCCTTCCTCTCAGGGGGATAGGCTTACAATGAGAGAGGGGAAGGACAAGGCAGATGGCTCGCACCCCCACCACTGCGACTTCCTCTAGACACGTCACTGTGATGAACCGCGCCCCCGGCCCTTAGCCACGCCTCTTAGCCTACTCGAACACGTGGCACGGAGAGCTATCTTCAAGGTTACTATCAGCCCCCGTAAGTCTTAAGACAATGTTCTCTTCTTTCTAATAACTTTACGATATTTTTTACGATTAAACTAGAGCAGATATCAAAAATATGTTAGGCAGTTTTGTTTAAAATATTTTTTTGCAGTGATAATCAATTAGGAAACTATACTATTCCGACTAAAAAGTCAACTAACCAGAATTAATAGTTACGTAATTAGCTAAGACCACACAGCTTGAAAAAATCAGCCAACATATCTAACATAACTAATATCGTTTAAAAAAAAAAGTATAAACAAGAGAGCATGCATGGCCTTGAGGAAATGATCCATCATTTCTACCGATTTTACAAATGTTATTATTTGAATCCTAAACGCGAGCACATATCGAAAAACTGTTGCACCATTTTGTTAAAACCGATGTATGCTGAGTAACTTTTTCAAGACAGAGTACACAATGGTTTCATCTAATTATGCAACTAAGAAAATTCTCGTTAATGAACTAATTAGCCAAATTTATACAGTTTTTTTGCGTAGGGTGAGTGAGTGAAAGATTTTTGGACAGCGCTTAACATCGTGGCCTTTAGCGTTGGTGAGGGGTGACATGAGGTGAGTATGAGGCATTACCGGAGTGCAGGGGGGGGGACGGGAGATCCCCGAGAAAACCCGCCGACTAACGGCATCGTCCGGCACCATTCCCACATGCGAAGATCCGGGGACCGACCCCGCCGGGAATCGAACACACGGATCGCCTTCGTAGGAGAGGCGAATGGTCTGACCATTCGGCCACCGCGGCCCCCTTAGAAAAAATTCGACTACATAGTAAAGACAATTTTTAACAAAACTGTGCAACAGTTTTTCGATATCTGCTCTTGTTTATAAACAAAAAATAATAATTACCGTGAAAGCAGTATAAATGATGTATCATGGCCTTAACCAGCATTTCTTGACAAGATGGTACAATTCGTATCAAGCACCACATTTTCAAGTTATTAAAAACGCTGCACAGACAAACGTTACAAGTTTGTTCAGTCAAATTGATACGTGGGTTTCGTTCGGCTTCCGAAATAAGCAATGGAGAAATGTGATATGATGTGAGTATAGAGCAAGAGCGGAATGCAAGAGTGGAGGAAGCGAGAACTGGGAACACTCCGAGAAAAACTGCCGGCCACCGGCATTTTTTTTTTCACACATGCGGAAATTAGGCACAACAGTCGTACCCGGATCACCAAGCTGTTGGGTCACTACACCACAAACTTTACCCACTTAATAAGAAAAAAGTAAAATTGGCCAGTTTCCAGAACTGGCGACGTAAATGTTTTATTCAGTCCGTTTTGGACTCGTCGCAACCAGTAAACGAAAGCTGCCAGAAACTATGAAACAAAGAATACAAACACTGTTTCACAAGCCCTACGTATTTATATTAACATGTTATAAACTAAAGACTAATATAACTGTGTTAGCTGCTTGCTGAAAACAGATGACGTGTACCGAGAATAACTTGTTAGCATAGAGACGGCGAAATCATTTTGTAGTAAACACAGAATAATTTTTTAGTTACCATAATATTTTAGTGGTTACAGCAAAATGTTTTTGAGGTCAGCACAAACAAATATTTTAATATGAAGCTGTCTCAGCACGTAGACTACTAACAAAACATTATGTAGATGCCACAATAAACAGGATGCTTGGTAATTATAGGTACAAACGAAAGGGGTGTGTCGAGGACGAAACGAAGAATTATAGCAGTGCTGACTTTATCGTGAAGTCTATACAAGACGTACGAGCAAAATATGGAGAAATCCAGGAACGTACGGGCAATGATGTATTTATACCTCCAGTTTGCTGAAGGAGGGTCAGTTCCCATTAGAGATGAGACGGTTGCACACTGGAAGAGAACGATATAGGAGACCCATGTAACATCGAAGGCAGGAGGGCAGGAGCGGGAATCGAACCCGGATCTTTCCGAATGCGAGTGTTGCCGTTGCGCCACCTCGCTCGGTCGGTAGAATCATGGGAGGGGACATAGTAGGAAATAATAAGTTAAAAAAAATGTTTTGTGACATTTCTGATAACATTCCATTTCTGTTTTAAAGTATTTACAGGATAATTTAATATCACCGCGGGGATTGAGGAGGGATGGGCGGGGGGTAGTCATTTTCCGCGTGGACCTTTCTCTCTGTCTCTCTCTTTCACTTTTCCTCTTTATCCGCCCCTATGCGTAGGCGACAAAGCGACTATTACAGAGGGACAACGTGGTTTATTATTCAGAACTGCGGCTGTAAACTTCCTCCTACCAAAGAAGAACTTGTTCCCCTTCCACGAAGCTTCATGCAAATGAACAGGCCTATGTTTAACTTCCACTTTTAGTAAGTTAAGACACTGGGAATTCAGATTTACTTACGTTTCAATATCGCGAATCACGCACTCCGATCCCAAATATTATTCGTCAATTTAAAACAATGTCGAATTTACATTAGGCCTACGCCTATTTTTAAGTTTAGGGAGTGGACTTATTCTGTGAAAAACTGCCTCAACTATACATTCCTAGTATTTTAATCATCTTTAACTGAGACGTGTCGCTTTTGCATTTTAAAAATTGCTTTGATTGAGCAGAACAACGCCACCTCATAACATACTGTGGTTAGAGATAATGGTATATGTTTTAAGCCAACATACTATTGAAAACACTATAGTTTCTTGTGACATGTATAATTTTGTGATACATGTCTGACAACGTAGCTGTCTGCAAACCAATAAGAGGCACCACATATTACAATAGCGGGATTCTTATTGGCTCAGTCAAATAGGGCAACAGCTCTACGTACAAGCGATAGCCAGCAATCTTATCATTAGCTGAACGTGCGTTGAAACCTATATCAGAATAAATTACTTTTAAGAGTTGGGTCCAATCTGCATAAATCCGCCTTCTCAATGTACCAGCGCTGACCAAAATCTCATAATTAACATGACATAAAAGTAACTATTGAAGAAATATTATTTTTTTTATAAAAATTGAAAAAAGGAAGCAACTTCAACCAAAAGTCAAGTTTTCCCGCGATAAACCACTATATGTACCTGTAGTTTTATCGCACCTAAGGGGCCGCGGTGGCCGAATGGTCAGACCATTCGCCGTCTATCCGGCGATTCGAGTTCGATTTCCGACGGAGTCGGTTCCCGGATTTTCACACGTGGTAATCGTGCCGGCCAGTTCTCGGAGATCTCCGCGATCATTCCGATACTGCTCTATACTCCCCTCTTTCACCTCTCACCTGTGCTAAAGACCCCAAGTTGAGCGATGACCAAATATCACACTCTACCGCACGCAGGGAGGAAAACATTTGTGCTGATATAAAATAATTAGTGATTCCGTACATTCTTAATATTCTGCTTCCACGTTTCTTTATAATTGTGTTAGCACTAGAAACACGTTCAGTAATTGTAATTAATAACTAACTAAACAGCACAAAACATTTAGGAATGAATACACTAGAACGTTTAGCGATATGACATTTGATTCGTTCTTCAATGTCGCCCTTATAGCTCAATCGCTTCTCAGCCTTCAACACGCAAAACCACTCGAGATAGACGAGTTCTCACTCATTGAGATCTCGAGTTCCACCACCTTGCCTAGGAGTTGGTTTTATAATTATATCCAAAAGAACTTACACATGTATCCGTATTCGTTTACATTTCGGACATGTCACTTATACAGTTGCGATACTAAAGCTATAGCTAAGGCCATGAACATTTCGCGAAAATAATTTTACTCCAGTTAGTTTCAGTGTCGTACGTGCACATATGCAGTTGTGCTTCACAGTCAGTGAGTGGATGTTTCAACCATCATGTGTCTTGAGGTTCTACCCACACATTATAGACGTGTGGTGTTGCAGTAACATTATTCTGATTGGAGCAATCACTAGGGCCACGATTTTGTCGCGAAAAGATTTTTTCCCCACTTTGTTTCAGTGTCTCACGTGCACATCGGCTTTCAAGGTTATTGGCAGCGTGCCTATGTTCAGACACGCTTCTCATTTGACCGCACCAATCAGAATAAGAATATTGTGAGTCTGTACGTCTATAATTTGCCAAGGCCAGTGAGAGTAAAATCATCCAACCACAGACGATGTACCAGAGCTGCAGGTATGCACATGACGCATCGAAACCAAATGTTGCCAAAATCTTTTCGCCATAAAATCGTGGCTCTAGCAACCACATGACAAACATCACTTCACAAAGGCAAACACTGTTAAAAACTTCCGTAAATTCACGGAAATATTTACAGAAAAGTACTGTAATTTTATGGAAAAGGCTTCCGTAATTTTTTGTTTACGGAAGTTTATCCGTATTTCCAGTTTAAGGATGTTTGACAGTAATTTTCCATAAATTAATAAAAATATGTTTCTACAATTGCAAAGCATATTTAATTGCATTTCTTTAAAAAATGTTGGTATTGATTATCACTATGGCGCCTACAGTTAATCTGCATGCACACTGGTGCGAAACGAAGATAAGAGATGCGGAGCGACGAGTAATAGGCCTACAGCCAAGGACTCGTATCGCGCATGAGCAAAGGGCCGAACAGCCCAGTAGGTGACTGAAGTGTTCCGAGGAGGCCACACACATATTTTATTCTCCTCGCTTCACCTATTATGCAGTGGGCGGCCACACGTCACTACATGGAACTTATCGCGACTGAAAAAAAAAAAAAAAAAAAAAAAAACCGCACCTATTCTCTGTGTTTCGCGCCAGCGGGCATGAACATTTAAAGTAATTTATTTCTGTGCTGTAGTTTTTTTTCTTCATAAATGGTACTGTTGAAGTTCTGTAAAATCAGGATGTGAAAAACGAAAATTTGTCTCTTAAAAAGTTTGTCTCTTACCACTGCATGGAACTCGCCGACCTACTATGTTGCTCTGTGGTATAATGGTTAGAGTGTCTGCCCGAAAATCTCAGGATTATGGGTTCGAAACCCGGCAAATTTGTAAAATTTGCTATGGTAGTAAATAATATGTCAAGGTCTGTAGATAACATAATAAAGAATAGTATTTCTGGAAAACGCAATGCCTGTAATTTTAAGAAGTTTACGTGAGGAATACAGATTTGTCCGTAATTTTACGGAGGATTCCGTTATCGAGCAAAACCGAGTGTCCGTTATTTCACAAAGATTTCTGGATAACTTTTTTCCTGTACTTTTCCGTGATTTCACGGAAATTATTTCTAACCGTGCAGACAATAACCGCGAGGCAAAGCTGCGGATGTGCACATAATGCTCAAACAAACTGGGGCTAAATTCTTTTCGCGAAAACTACCAGGCCCTAGCAATAGCAAATGTACTGTTTAAAGTATTGGATTTTGCTAATACGTAAATATTCGGGAGCAGATTGCAGGATGGTCAGAAAAGAATACCCCAACTTTTAACGTATATAAAAATACTAAAACAAACAACCCGCAACCTTGGTTGACCAGTCAGATGAACTATGGCATCACTGTAAAAAATTTTCTCCGTCGATTTACGGAATTTCCGGTAAAAATTACTCCGGATACCTCCGTGAATTCACGGAAACTTTTTTCCTAATCCCAACAGAAGTTTCTGTAAACAGTTTCATCTCACCGAACTGAGCCATACTTAGGCCTACATGTCTATGATACTAAAATTGCATTTCTACAGATTTGTAGATTCACCGGTGATGTAATTAAAATATATCTGTAATATTTACAGCTTTCTAACCCATACATTTGCGATTTCTTCCGTGCAAGTTTCCACAGACTTATGGACATATTACGTATGATTCCGTAGTGTATACTTACTACAGACATTTCCGTATTTTATTTTAACGGACACTATTTCCGTTTATTAATGGTACATTTATGTTAAAATATATAACGGTGTACACGAGAGTATTTCAAGTGGTACCGAATGCCAGTGGAATACTATACAACAGTTGCCAAAAACTCTTACAAACATTAGGTAGCACTGTTAAAAATAATTTTTCTTGTTTTACGGAGAAGTAATGGTAAAAAATTATCCAGAAGTGTCCGTTAATTTACGGAAGGCAACTAGCTCCACTTATGGAAACACTCATATGTATGAGACTTCTTTAGGATGGCACAATAATGCATACAGTTATTTTTTAGTTTCTTCTCGCAGTTTTACATATATTTAACGAACGAAACAAAATCATGTATAACTGTGTTACAAAAATAAAGTTTCCGTTAATTAAACAGACATTTCGGTAAAATTGTCCGCAAATTCATGGAAATTTTTAACAGTGCCGGATTGGTCGCGGAGCAGCTGGTGACCGGCTTCTTCATCATCATTCTTCCCCAGACTTTTTTACCCCATGTGACTTTTTTTCTACGGAGGTAAAAGGTATCATGTGTAGAGGCACGAGTAATTCGCGTATTGATTCTATGCATACTCAGGCCCAGTCTATTCGTGCATTGCTTGCTGTTATACTGAGTAGCAGCTAGTGGACAAATGGTCGAGGAGGCTTGAGTATACAAACGACAATTCTAGCCTGTAGGTCATTGAATTCGCGAAATTTTCCTGTCCGTACGTGGTCAGTGATTGGATATTTTAACTCGCACGAGCCTTGAGATTCTACCGGCAAATCACAGACGTGTGGTGTTGCAGGAAAGTTTTTGTAATTGGCTCAGTCAAATAATATACTGCTCTTCAGACAGACACGCTACCAATAACCGTGAAGCAGAACTGAAGATGTGCACATGGCTGTTTCCGAATTCATAGAATTAATCCTCGGATCCTTAAATCCTCGCAGCCTTCACAGCAAGGGCGTAAGGATGCTTGCCACGCATCCTTGAGTCAAGGATGTGTGGAAGGGTGCATCTTGGATCCTCGGTAGAATTCGGACACGAATAAAAAAAATGGCCGCATCCTTCATGATGCACTTTTCAAGGATGCGAGGGTGCGAAGGATCCTTCAAGGCACTATTCGGAAACAGCAAATGTTGTCTATTTCTCTAGTTTTGTTTTCTAGATATCATACTTAGAGAGAAACATAGTTTCGGGGCACCTCAAAATTGCTAAACACTGCAGTTTTTCATACTGCTGTCACGTACAAAATACCAACCAGAATCGTAAAACGAAAATAGAGAAGCATACATTAACTACGCACTTTCCGTAAATAAAATAGTACCATAGGAAATAGCCAACGACCAAAACATTGCTCGCAGTTTACAACACGCCCTGAGCATAAAGGCGACACGGTTGTTGACGCACGAGCTAGGCTAGACAATATCGCTCCCCTATTCCCGTACCTTTACGCAGAATCTAGCATCTGCTGTATTTGGACGACAGGATTTTTCACACACCTTTGACAACTGCAAGCCAGTAAGAAATAAGGAAATTATTTGTGAGAATGACACGCACTACCTGCTTGTACGATTAGAAGCCAATGTGTCGTCGTCGACTCTGGCCAGTGTGTTTATAAGACTGAAGTGTAGGCTGCTGTCAGACGCGTAATACTCGTACCTCTAGCCATGTGTTTCGTCCACAATTGCCGGCTAGCATTACCGGAACAACGGACATGCTGACAAGAGCGTGGGACGAGTTATGAAACTGTGGTAAAGAAACTTCATTCTTCCACGGTTCATTTGACTGCTCAACCAAAGTTGTGGGTTGTTTGGTTTTAGTGATATATTCATTCAAAGTTGATACCATCACGTACTTTATCCCTATCGCATCACTGGCTACGAGCAATCTAAATGGCGTATTATTGTTTTTTTGTAGTTACTAGAAACCAACCGAGACAACTGAGTAAATTAGCAGTTTAGTACGACTTGATTGAAACATTTGTCAAATAATATTTGATAGTTAAGAAGCTCGTTACTCTCTAAAAACCGATAATATTAAACAACTAAATAATTTTCACGTGATCATTCTGTTTACTCCTGCCAACCGGAACACGGCTACAGAAATACGGTACGTTATATATTGGGCTATACTTAAATCGACATGAAGACGCAAGAAATGAACAAAGAATGTGAGAGTTTCCATGCGATGCGAGTAGATAATGAAATAAGTTAGCCAACAATTTGAGGTAGGTACTAAATACCATTTACGGGCGGATGACTTGACGCATATCTTATACAGTGTACTAAGTTCTTTAGCATGATGAACGCAATACGTCGATTTTTAACTGACCGAATGCATTCAGGGCCATCTGAACACTTCAGTTATACCTGATATCAGTTGCATTAGAATGGTGACAAAATCTTTTGAACTAAATCTAAACACTTGACCTTCTAGCTCTTTAATCCTTGAAATTCGAATTTTGACTAAACCGGCACACTTAACGCCAGATAATTAAAAAGTCGTGCGAGTTAAACACATCAAGAAATCCTACCGAACATTAAATACAGCAATAATTCGAGCCTACTAGAAAACCAACCATGTATCATAAAGGCACTTCACACAATTCATCTTACAATATCGCATCGGCAACAAAATTAGAGGGAAAAAAAGTGCCGGCTCTTAAAAACGATAAATAGTTTAAACTTCCGATAAGATTAGTTCTTGAGCTTCAAACAGCCCGCTGAGTGGCTTATCTAACCATGTTTACTTTCAAAATAAAGCCCGCCCCGCCGCCGTGGATAAATGCCGCACCACATTGAATATGTGGTAAGAAATCATGCTGGCCGACAACAACTTACCACACATATATGTATTACTTACCGTACACGAAAATCAGTAATATCAGGAGCAAAAATTTCGACATAATAAAAATCAAGACTTTCACCCCGCGTCACGTTTTCACGACCGCATCCCCTACACCACCGCACTGCACTCGCATTTACAACGAACTGACAACTCCCGCCAGTCCCGCCAGAGGTAGATTATCGACTCCCCGCCCCGTGCACAACGCTGTTGTATACGCGTGGCAGTTTTCGGAACTACGTTGAGACTCAGTTCAGTGACGCCGGCTCTGCAAACATTAAATATTATTCCTATTTATTTTTATTTTTACATTATCCTGAAGATTCAATAATCAACTTGTTTGTGAAATTTACTTCGTTTACTGTGTACTTTTATTATATTGACCAAAACATTTCAAGGCCATGCTCTCTTGTTTCTACTGTTATTGCGATAACTATTTTGTTAAGTTCAAACGAGAGCAGATGGTAAAAATTTACTTGGCAGTTTTGTTAAAAATTTATTTTGCAGTGATAGCTAATTATTTTTCCAAACAAGAAATTATACGGTTTCGACTAAAAAGTCAATTAACCAGAATTCCGCTAATTACATAATTAGCTAAAACCGTAGTATTTACTGCCTTAAAAAAAAAAAAAAAATCAGCCAACATGGAGCAAACTGCCAAATTTTTATATGTGTTCTCGTCTAGGCGTAAAAAATTAGTATCCCTACAAGCATTATATTCTGTAAAAAATTGTGCTGTTTTAGGGCTCTGCCACGTGTTTGTTATAACACTAAGTTTTCACGCTTTTTCTTTAAATGAATTGTAAACAAAGATTCTTATAAGTCAACTCAAACAGACTTCATGCCGTCAGATGCTGATGATGCTGTAGACGAGTCCGTCAGCCAAAGTTCGGTGTTGGCACAACAAACCTCTGACGTCAAAGGTCAAGTGAACAATTCATAAAATCAGAAGCCAGATCGGGGTGTGCACATGGGCGTAGAAAGCCAATTTTTCCAGTGGGGGTCCAGCCGTCAGTGAGATATTTAGGAGCCCAAGCTTAAAGTGGGGGGTCCGGGGGTCCTCCCCCGGAAAAATTTTGGTTTTTAGATGCAAAATGGTGCTATTTGAGCAAGGTTTGAACTAAACTATTAAATATAGATACAATAGAAATTACAATGTTTTTAAATATATATTTTTTGTCTTAGTAAACTATGTTATATGTAGAGACAGGAAAAATTCACGGGTTCACTGACCAATAGGATAGCCTGCAAGAATATTCGTGAACTGAAGCAGACATCAGATTCTTATTAGTTGCTTGCTGTTACTGTGATATAGGTCTGTATTAGTTACATTTTCATTATTGGCTCAGAGGCTTCCAGGAGGTGTCAAATAAGTCAAGAACCAATTGCGAAAGTGACATAAACGTACAGTTGTTGGAATTCTAGCTTGTGCCCAAAAGAAAACGCGAATTTTTCCGGTCTCTAGTTATACGTAAATCTTAATCAAATTTGGCGCTTTGTATCCTTCCTAGTTTGCGACTTCTTGTTGCATATCTTGTATGAATGTGCGAATAACGTACTTACAAGTGTGAGTCATGGTATTCACCATGTTACATGTCAGTACTTACCAATATACTTCATAACTTTATTGAGACATCACACTGTGATATCTCAAAGTTATCACAGAATATAGTTATCGGACTGTGGCTGCCTTATAATTTTTGTGCAGATAAAAAAACATGAGTGTGATGAAATAATGGTTAATTAATAAAAGCTCGATATATATTCAGGTGCAGACATGTCGTTTTTTTTCCTTGCCAGTTGTAAGAGGAGCATTTTTTAAGGCATTATATGAGATTTTACAATAAAATAATAAATACACTGTCACATTAAGTTATTATGTAGTAAAAAGAGGAATTTACTCCGCTACTTTTGAGTCATATATATTATATTTTAATGCTGAAATATTCCAAAACTATAAGCAAAAATTATATGTTGGATTATATAACCATATAGACTCAAACATTATTTCTATGATCTCAAATGTCAAAGAACATTTTAATTACAAAAAACTGCAATTGCAACATACATCAACAGAAAAAAGAATAACAGTTGAATTAAGTTAATATATAAAAATATGGTTTGTACATAACAAACATTCCAGAAAAGCCATTTTAATTTTCCATTTTACCAAACACATTTTTCCTTTTGTCACTCTTTTTTATAAATTCAATGCACATTGATTTCATGATCAATTTGTCCAAATGGTCTTCACGCACAAGGCATAACATTAAGGAGTTCAGTCGCTTCTGGGTCATAGTACTTCTAATGTGAGTTTTCAACTTTCTGAGTGTGCTGAAACTTCTCTCAGCTTCACAAGAAGAAGCAGGGCTCGTCACAAGAAGTTTGACAACCTGTTATACTTCACTGAAAAGTCTTCTTACTTGTACAAATAGTAAGCCAATATCTAGTAGTGGATTAAATTTTTAGGAGCTCACTTACCTGCTGCTGAAACTGTGTATCACTTCTTAAAATAACACTTTACCCGAATGTGGACATGTTTTATGAACAGTTTGTGCACACCTGGAACCAAACGGGAGGACATTGCAAATGTGGGCGGATGAGTACTTTTAAAACATTAATGACATACATATATAATAACAGAATATTCAGACATATAACACAACTTTGTTTCTAGATTTGTCAATTTTGATTTTGATACCAATTAAAATACATGAATTTTACTTGTGATACACAATTAAGTTTAACACAGTTCCAGGTAAGCAGGCACATTTAATAAATTAAAATTATTTTACTAACCTCAGGAGTCAAACATCTAAGTTCTATAGCAGCTTGCTCAAGAGATGAAAATGTGTGTAGTTTTCTGAACAATGGCAATTGAAGTTTTAATGAATCCGAGTTGATTTCGGGGTAGCTGTCCACCACTTCTGACACATCTCCTGACATTAAAACGACGAAGGGACGGTGGGAGGGGTGAGTCACCTGATACTTTCAGGACAAAGGGGTAGGGTGCAGTAGCGACCACGTTATTTCTATGATACGATAAAAGTAGCGGGCTGCAATTTGTGTGTTGAATTCCAACCAGGCTGTTAACACATATTAAGCACATGAAGTCGTGAAAAACGTGTATGTTTAACTATGCACAGTAAACAGGCAGTGATATGTTTTAAAGTTTGACTACAAAAGGGTTCATTGTATACTGAATGTGGGTAGCGTCATAAAGTGGTACAATATAGTTCCCCAAAGTGAATAATGAACATCTAAATAAACAAAATTCCCGCCACCCATAACTGTGATGGGTGTCCATCTTAATTCCAGTGGGGGTCCTTATAGCCACAGTGGGGGCCCAGACCCCCACGACCCCCACGGTTTCTACGCCCATGGGTGTGCACCATCAACACGGCCTGCACGGTCAGACAGGTCTGCAAAATTGTGGCAAACCCTTTACATTTAGTTACGTACAATAAGGATAAAACATGGCAATTACAATGTTTACTATGCTCTACATACAGTGACGTCATTTCAGGTTTTACTAGGGGGGGGGGGGCAAGATTTATTTTTTCGGTGACAGTGAACCTTGTTCCATCTTTTTTATTAATAAAGCATGTATAAATTAGAAACTTTCATAATATCACTTAAGTTTTATGTGCTCAAGTTAGCATTATTTAAATGACAAAATACAAAAAATAAATTTTATACACTTAAAATTCTAAATCCAGGAGGAGCATTTGCCCCCCCCCCCCCTTGCCACTTCCTGAATGACGCCCCTGTCTATACACGAAAAATTGTTCTAATGCGAGAAACGTGGAATTTGTATGCATAAAATAACATACAAAATCAGCTCATAAGTAAAAATATTAATACAGCAAATGCCAATTTCTACCTAATATTTTTCGTAATCTGTTTAGCAAAATTTATACATTGCAAAAAATAAAAATTTGTTGCTGGAAATGACAGTGAAAACCATAAAATAGGAAAATTGAAGTAAGTAACATAATTTCCTAACCAACTTTCCCATGCTTTACAATATCACAAAGTAAGATTTAAAAATAGACGAAGCTATGTTATTTTCCAGAACACTATTTTCTCTTATTTTTGTAGGTTTTCTTGCCAACCTAACAGCATCATATTATTCCATTTTCAAAATTTAAATTACATTTTTTTAAAATCAATCAATGCCAAAAGCCTTTGACAATTATTACTATGCAAGAAAATCAGGGGCGTCATTTGGGGCTACAGGGCGGGGGGGCAAAGGCCCCCCCCCCCGGATTTAGAATTTTATGTGTATAAATATATTTTTTGTATTTTTTAATGTAAATAATAGTAACTTAAGTACATAAAACTGAAGTTTTATTATTAAAGTATCTAATTTATACATGCTTAGTTAATAAAAAAAAGATGCAACAAGGTCACTGTCACCAGAAAACAAAATCTTGCCCCCCCCCCCTAGAAAAATCTGAAATGACGCCCCTGAAGAAAATAGTTAATGTGTAACCCTACCGACACGAACAAACACCAGTAGGCTTGTAATTAGTAATTTATTAAACTTAACCTCACTCGTGAATATATACTTAAAATACCTATACGCCAGTTACAATCAAAAATTACTATCTGAAAACCACAATAAACTGTAGTAACGAGTTCGTCACTTACGGCGGCCGCCTACCTCACGCTTCAAATGCGTTGCAGCGTGTTCGTAAAAAGTTTTTTTTTTTTTTCAACGAAAATATTCCACGAGTGCCCATTGGGCCAACGTACGAAAAGAAAACAAACTTCAGACAAGGTCGGACCTCATTGTTAAGACAGCACGCTCATTAAAAACACTGTTTCTAAGCCTTCCAACATGGCTTAAAAAAAAAAAAAAAAAAAAAAAAAAACGGCCTTTTACAGACTTCCGTACTGCAAAATGTACAAACCGGATGTATGAGAAACTCAGATTGCAACCTGCACTGAACTTAGTTGCAGACTTTCCACCAATAACATTATATGGTCGCCGCTTAGTGTCCCACAGTAAAAACCGTTCGGCGGGAAGCTTGCACGCTAGTTCAGCGCTTGGCTCGTTGAGGCGACGCGGTATTTGAAGCGCGCTTCAAGGTCGACCTTACTGCTCCGTCACTTTTGAGCCTCTCACGCACGGGTAGGCGGCGCCCTTAACAGTCACTGACCTGTTCTGACCATCATCCCTTATGGAAATAGCTTATATCTTAAATTGGCAAGATCTGGGACTGATCTGGACCAGATATGAATTAGTGTATATTTGCCTATACCTGATGCCAGATCTGGCCCAGATACACATTTTTCATACGGGATTGAATAGGTACTTAGTCATCTACATTCTTCTTCTCTTCCTATATGAACCTCCCGCATTTTGTATTGCTCTCTTTCCACACTTTCACGAAGGTTTCAACGTTCTTCCTTCCTATGTACAACCTGGTACATCCTCACCAACCTCTCCATCTGCTTCTGTTCCTTCAAGGTGTCCAACCGTAGTTCGTTTATCATGTCGGAGGGGCGATTCCTTTTCGTGTCCTCTCCCTGCCTCACACACCATATTCCCTTCAGTCACCTTGCCACCCTTCTCTGAACACCCTCAAATTTCTTTTCCTCTGTTCCATGATATCGATCCAATACCACGGCATCATGCTCCAACTCCGGATGCACCACTGAGGCATATGTCCTCTCGTTCAGCATATTGCTACCTGTCTAAGCATCTCCCCATCATCCCCAGATACTCTTCTTACCTGCTCCTTCCAGCCCAAATCATCTTGCCAAATACCCCACAAATATTTGTGGTTCGTGGCTTCTTCTATCACCTCTCCCTCAGTACTCCACCATAGACACCCTCCTTCTATTGGTGTATTTTTGTCTTTCCCACATTGATTCTTATATATAGGCTTTCTGTCCATTTTTCCAAGGGCATTAGATAGTCTTGTAGATTTACATTTTCCCCAGCATCCCCACACAAAACACAATCATCCACAATCATCCTGAAACGTCCCATTATTTCTTTGCCTTTATCAGCCACCATTATGATAAGCGATAGTGGGCACAGAACACTTCCCTGCAGCACACCAGATACCATGTCCCCTCCTCCAAGAGCGCTCCACCTACTCTAAACTTCTTTATCCGATCTAGTAACCATTCTCTTGTCGCCTACCAACTGACATACCTGCCCGTTAGCTAGTTGTGTGGCACATTGTCAAATATTTTATCAAAATCAATGTAACAAGAATACATCTGATTCCCTCCATCTACGTTTTCTACCACAAACCCTTCCAATAAACCCTCTAGCTGCATCTCGCACGAGTATCCTCTCCCAGTCCCATGCTGCTCCTTTAATAATAATTTTTATTCATTTTTATTCCATTTCCTTCATAACCAACCCATTTACTAACATTTCCAACACTTTCTCTACACAAGAGGTGTTCTCACTGGTATGTAGCTGGCTGGGCTACCCTACCTTATCTCATATATATATAGATATATATATTTATATATATATATATATATATATATATATATATATATATATATATATATATATATATATATATACACACACACACAAGATGGAAAGCAAATCGCCGAAATGCTCGCAAGTACAGGTAGCCAGACCTAAATCAAGAATAATGAGTATAGGAAGCACACCTCCATTGTAAGCGTAATACCACCGTGAAACTTGTGTAAATGAACATTTTAAGTGTCGATAATTCAACAACCACTACAAATGGAACGCTGACCTTCCGGTTTCGACACAGATGCATGACGACACGTACGCAAGGAATAAAGTGTGAACACCACCCCATCCCATGCAATGGAAACATGAGGTCGCCTCTGTTATTATTGTGTATGTATTTCTGTACGTGTACGCCTGCAGCAGCCCATTCTAGTGAATAAAGAACCGGAATGACATAGTCAACAAAAAAGGTGTACCTATCCGAACACGCTCAGACAAACCGTTTATGAGATACAGGCACTCAAAGTCGGAACATTGTGGTAATGCTGACAGGTAGACAACCCGTGTAGCACGTACATGAAGACATGCTGCCTGCCAAGGCAAGGCGCTACTGCAGATTTTTTCCAATGAATCCTATCTTAAGCTCGCGAACTGCGTTGGTGTGAGTCATTAGTTTGCATAGACCACCATTCATGGCGATGTGCTGTAATAAATATCAATACAGTCCCGTAGGTATAGCAAGTAATTGAAGGGGATCGACTTCACCGTCTACAGTACTGTCACTGGATGCTGACGGCACTTCAACAAAACCCAAACATTGTGTGTCACGTCCTGTGGACTGATTAAGCTCATTTTACCCAAGAAAGTGTACTTAATTGGCACAACACCACCACTGATATCGCGGCAATCCTCATGTCATTCGTGCCAGGGGTTGTCAGGTCCCATGGGACATAAACATCTGAAGTGACATCCTGGGAAGCCGGTTGTCTTCCCTGATAGTCTCACAGGAGGTTGATAAGCAGTGTTCCTCCGCGGAGTACCGGACGGTCAACTGGTGAAGGGCGTGTTTGTGTGTGAGGAGAAAATCGATGAGACGCTAGGAGCATCGTCTGTCTCTCTGCAAATGTGTTGTGATATCGCCTCTACGGCCTAAGTCGTGAACGCGCGCAGTGTTCCCGCCGTAACGTTTATAATGTGTTACTTTAAGCGATGACCCTATCATTTTATTGAACGCATCACTGTAGCAAAGTCCAATGTACATGCAGACCTCAATTTTGAACAAATCTTTTACACATATCTTGAGAAACAACTACGTGAAAAAACCTATTTTAGCCAATTTTGAGAGTTGCTTCCAATGTGCGTGGTGTCATAAAAGTCATATTCACAAGTAGTCTGAAATGTGTTTTCTTTTCATAGATTAGCATTGAGAATTCACGTTTACTGGTCTCTGAGAAAAAAAACTCCGAAAACGCTGTACGCAGTTCGAGCGCCATCCAGGCGGCCGCATTAAAAGTTGATTCACTAGCGCTGCGACGCGTTATATGATTGGATATCGGCGCATTGCAGTGCAGAAGCTCATCAGTAATTAGATCGTATCTGTCCATGGCGGTAGATAGGAAGGGATGGACTGTACCCTGGCCACCAAGGTCATCGGATCTCTGTCCCTAAGTTGTGGGGTTCTTTTAAGGGCACGGTCTACCGCAATTTTCATCATAATTATTTTATTTTGTATTGGTACCAGATATTTTTTTCTTGTTTTAGACACAAAATGTGACTAAATTTGGCTCTTATGAAATTTTTTTACCTCTCATAGTTTTCGCGTAATGGGTTGTTAAAGTCATATTTTGCATGTTTCCGTTTTAACGACTACACTAAAACCAACTGATATACCAAACTCAAAAAAATCACAGTAAATAAAGATACCGCAGGCTACAATGACATGCTCATAAAATTAAAGAATAAAAATTATTTGTATTTTTAAAAAAATTATTAAACTATTTAAATTTTTACTTTCAGTTTCAGCATTTTTTTTAATTCAAATAATTTTTATTCTTTAATTTAATGAGCATGTCATTGTAGCCTGCAATGTCTTTATCCACTGTGATTTTTTTCAGTTTGGTATATCAGTTGGTTTTGGTGTAGTCGTTAAAACGGAAACATGTAAAAATATGACTTTAACAAGCCATTACGCGAAAACTATGAGAGATAAAAAAATTTCATACGGCCAAATTTAGTCACATTTTGAGTCTAAAACAAGAAAAAAAATCTGGTACAAATAAAAAATAAAAAAAAAAATGGTGATGAAAATTGTGGTAGACCGAGCCCTAAGGGGAATTGATCCCTGTCAGATCGGTTTTACGGTTTTTCTTATAAATCAGGGAACAGACACATTGTTTTGCTTTTTTCTCGCTGACACGGCATAGTTTATTGTTTCATTCACTTTTTGGAATCCATATGGTATTGTTTTTGTTAATGTTGCGACCTCTGTAGTCGCTCCCGTAAATAAAGCATATTTTCCTTTTCAGCTGTTTCCCGTTGCAAAATAATGAATATGTTATGGTTTCAGCAACTACAAAAAATCGATAAAGTTTGTGTCTATGCCTTGTCGTGATAAAAATTTTGATATATCGACTGGAACATAAGTTATCGAGAAGAAGCAGATAAATCCAAGGTTGTAGGGATCAATAACCCTTAAGAAACTAGTGCACCATTTTACTATGAAAAGCATCGAGTTTGCATCGCCAGACTGCACGTGTCTGTAAACATGTAACCAACGATCAGTTGCGTGCGGTGCAGGCCGCGGTTATGCGTCATGTGCGTACCTGTGTTGTGATAGATACAGGACAATTTAAACACATTATACTTAGAAACTTACAAGGTGTCAATAAGACTGTTTCGTATAATGTAAATACAAGAATGTAATCACTGTCATGTTATGTGCTGGTACGTACTCGTTGTAGCTCCCGTGGTTCTAGCAAATTTAAACAATAAAATATTATTTTGTTTTGCTGCATTACATGTACCACTAAATACGTCCTGCCTGCACCCCTGCATACAAGTACCTCCCTTCCCTCTTACTTGTTGTCATGTGTGCTGCATAACTCTCGGTAGTAAAATTGTACGTCGCTAGTGTTCCTCGGAAGCATGTTTTCATGTACGTGATACAGGGGGTTGCCTACCTGTCAGCATTACCACAATGCTCCGACTTTTGAGTGCTTGTATCTCAGAAACGGTTTGTCTGAGCGTGTTCGGACAAATGCACCTTTTTTTGTTCCTTATGTCATTCCGGCTCTTTATTCAATAGGATGGGCTGCTACACGCGTACATGTACAGAAATACATGCATAATAAAAGAGGCGACCCCGTGTTTTCAACGCATGGGATGTAATGTTTTGCCGACTTTATTCCCTGCGTACGTGTCGTCATGCATCTGAATCGAATTCGGAAGGTCAGCGTTCCATTTTTATTGGTTGTTGAATTATCGTCACTTAACATGTTCATTAATACAACTTATAAGATGGTATTACGCCCATACTATTGACAGTAGAGGTGCGGTTGCTTTACTCATTATTCTTCATTTAGGTCTGGCTACCTGTACCCGCGAGCTTTTCCGCGATTTACTTTCCACCGTATATGTATATATATATATATATATATATATATATATATATATATATATATATATATATATATATATATATATAACATTTTCACTCAAAATCCAACTGAAACGCAATTAAATAAAAACTGGTCGAAAGTAGCATGTTTCTACATGTATGGCATTTTTTAACCTATTACACCAAAAAGATTAGTTTATTTGTCATATTTTGCCATAAAATCGCCTCAAATTTCAACAGTTTTCTCGAGGCGGAGTGATAAGTTTAGATGATGCTCCTTCACGCCTAGGTGTTACAGTAAACATTTTTTGCAACCTATTATTTTACACGAATTATAATAAATTAATATCAACTTAAAAATACAAATTAAAATAGAAGGGACTTTGTTATTCATTTTAAAGATCATACGCTATAGCCGAGCACTTTACCGAACCACATGGCAGAGAAGTAAAATAGAAAAACTCATAGACGAAAATTTCAAATCTTGATTATGTATCCGGCCACCACCATAGCCCTTTATCAAATACGAAGTTTTTTTTTACTGGACGTCCTTTTCAGATACCATCGAAATCTGTCTTAATTATGATTCTGCGGTAGACGCGACAGAAAGCCATAAACAAATGTACCTTGCCTATACACGATCATTTCTTAATAGGAGGAATTATTACCATTAGAATTTACCATTCGAAATCTATTATTTCATTGAATTTATTGAGATATTTGGGCGGCTTTTAATATTTAAGGTTTTACGAGTTGTTTTAATTTGTTTCTTTATATTTTAATTCTGTATAAATACTTTTCTTCACATATATAAAGTCGTTGTTTGAAGTCTCTAACCTCCCTCCTTGCATACGGTCCTTACCCTATATAGGCCGTACACGATAAAGTGAGCACTTTATAACAAGTTGGTCGTAGATTTGGTAGCCAACTACGAATATTTATTTCACTTGAGTTGATTTTAAAGGAGTGAAGACAGCAATGTTTTAGTAGGCCTAGCTCTCACTCACACTTTGAGACGTTTTAGTTATAGGTTTGAGTTTATGTAAATTCAATTTAATTTCTAGAGAGATAATAACTTACTACGAATTCAGTTTAATGTATCAGATCCGATATATTATCATAAGTTTAGGTTTGAAAGGTCAGACGAAGTTCACATGAGTACAAAAAGTGACCCTGTCGAGCTAATATTTGCAATGTGTTTGGTTTAACTAAACCTGGCACAGACCATGATCGAACATTCTGGTTGCACGAGCCGGTAAAATAATTTGGCAGATCAATTATTTTATTGCAAGTACATTTTTTCGCTCAGTAAATTTTTACGTTTGCCGTGAACGGCATTGAGACAGCTGTGCTGCCATCTCTGGGCAAGTTTCGCTAGACCCCGCCCACACCTCAAATTATCGGCCAATCAGGGTGCCTTGAACTCGCCAATTGGCTAATGACGTTGCCACAGCCAGCTGAACAGCCAAAACACTACAGCTGCAGAGATTTCGTCGCAAAGTGTACGCTTTTAACAGCAATTTATAACTTAAAATAACTTATTTTTTAAATACTAACAGTGTCATGTTGTACAAAATACAGCATTACATACGTAATTGTCGTTAATAGCAGACTATCAGGTATCTTCTCGAAGCTTAAACCATGCAGTCCGCCTTAATTTATCAGACGACGCTAGTTAAGATTTTATTCCGAGTAAATTGCATTTTATTGCTGCGCAAACGAACTACTATCCACAATTATAAGCTTTGGAGTTCAAGACATAGTTGATTTTACCGCATAAACTACTTTATTTAACATAATTTCACGACTTGAACGTATGTTGCTGTCGTTTGTGAGTTACGTACATTCAAATGTACAGTATTGTGACGTCACATGGATATCAACATAACAGTTTACGTTTTTGCTGCGCAAAACAGACTGCTCATTTTATTTAACTTTTTCTGGAATTACACAGATGCTATGAGAGAAAGTATGGTACCGTTGTTCATTAAATTAAACGCACCCTTTAAATAAAAATATAATAAAAAATATGAATTTTCCTTATTGTTTAACCACATAATTTACACCACGCAAATGTAAAACATGGCCTTTTTACTCGTGAAATGTAACAGTTGCAGATGTATTTCATGTACCTGTTCTCTCTTTACATCCGAATGCAACGCCCGTAACCTTTTTCATTCAAATCTGTTCAATCTACAGTATCAATTCAATGACTTCAAGTATTTGCCTGGGAAGTATACAGCTTGTCCACCCCCTGATTTCTTCTTCTTCTTCTTCTTCTTCTCTGTTGTGGGGCACAGCCCCTAGCCTTGGAATTTAACCGTACAGCCCAAAATGCAATTTAACTCTGTATGCAGTACATACAGTCGAAAATGTAAAAGAAAACGTTACATTACACAAAAATAGCACAAATAAAAACTGGCTTTAGGATCCAGAAGAATCCACAGCCAGGCAAATGAGTACATCGAAAGAGAGTAAACTCGCAATCAAATGGGGTGCCGCACCAGCACTATGCGTGAAATATACAGAACCATCACCGACGTCGGCTACAGAAGAAAGTATTGAAAAAGTCATAGTCAAAGCTAAACAAATGTACAATGATAGACTAATACTTTCTTCCAGCAACAAAGCTCGTACAACATGGAGCATCATTAACCAACACATTGGAAAGAAACATCATTCCAATATCCATGTCACTATTGAAGAAAACGGTGTAAAGTGTGATGATCGTTTTGAAGTTACTAGAATTTTTAACAAACACTTATTAACAACAGCTGAAAAGTTTGTTAATAAAATAGGTATCTCCGATGACCCACATGAATTTGTCAGAAAAGCGTACACAGCACCCTTTCCTAAGATATAACTAAATGAAACAACTCCTCACGAGATTTGTGACGTAACCAGATCATTGATCAAAAATTCTTCACATGGTTTTGATGAAATAAGCTGTGAACTCTTAAAACAATGTTTTGGTATTATTAGTATACCACTATATAGTGGTATACTAATAATATCAATACACTGTTAATTTTTTTACAATAGAGTTCTTTCTCATTTAAATAAATATAATATTCTAACAAATAACCAATATGGCTTTAAAACAGGCGTTTCCACCACTCAAGCAATTTTTGAACTGACGACTTACATTTTAAATGTGATAAATAACAAAAATCATATAATGGGAGTATTCTGTGACTTGTCAAAAGCTTTTGGCTGCGTAAATCACAGCATTTTATTGAGAAAACTGGAATATTTAGGAATAAGAGGTAGCGATGTGATTGGATTTTATCGTATCTATCAGACCGGAAAAGAAAGTGGCCCTTCGTGACAATCTATCTGGTTGTTCTGTACATTCTAATTGGGATATAGTGCTTAGTGGAGTTCCTCAAGGTTCCATCCTGGGACCACTATTCTTCCTTATTTTTATAAAGGACCTGTCTTTAATAATGGATTGTGAAGCTAAAGTAGTCCTATTTGCGAACGATACTTGCTTATTCATAAAAAAGTACTGATTTAAACAACTTATACAACAAATGTAACATAGCCTTCACAAAACTAACACAATGGTTCGCCGCTTATAAACTCATGCTTAATGTAGACAAAACCACGATCTTACAGTTCCATGCAAGTAATAAGCCCATGCAGGAACAGCCTATCATAGTTATGAATAAACCTCACCAAATCAAAACTAGTAGGTATACTAAATTTTTAGGTCTCAATTTAGATGACCAGTTGAATTGGAAGTCACATGTGGACAGCATTACCAACAAATTAAGTTCTGCATGTTTTATGATTCGTCAGCTATATATGGCTGTCTCTACAAATGTACTCAAAACAGTATACTTTGCACAGTTCCATTCAATTATGTCTTATGGCATAATTAGAGACACTGGAAAATCGCGAAAATATTTAACATAGTCTCCAATAAACTGTAGTATCTCAATCGTGACACGTGTAAACAGTTTTCTGGCAAATCACACGCATTCTGTGTTGTAACTATACAGCTATTATTGTGTCTGTTGAAGAGGTACACAGTGCTTCATGTAAACCATAGCCAATATAGGTGCAAAACCTTCAGTGTTATATATAACATGTTGGAGCCTAGCAAGCAATCAACTTTTTCCGCGATTTACCAGTGTCTCTAGGCATAATGTACTGGGCAACAGCAGTGATCAGTGTTAAGATCCAGTTGCTTCATAAAATGGCTGTGCGAATAATAGCAGGAGTTAAATCTAGGGAATCATGTCGTAAATGGTTCATCAAGCTAGAAATTCCCACATTTACTTCACAATACATTCTTTCAGCACTCTCATTCATCTCTACAAATCAGGTGACCTTTACAACAAATTCCTCAGTTCATTCACACAACACCAGAAATACAGAGAATCTCTACAAACCTGCTAATCACCTTCAACCTTTTCAAAACGGGGCGAACACGAAAGTGGACTGTATACAAAACGTAACTCAAAACGACGAGCACAAGCCCCGCGCGACTCACCACGATTATTCCATTGTAGCGACTGACTCTCCAAGATGGTGCCCAAGAGAGCACCACTGCAACCCAGGGGCAAGAGGCGGCAAATTCAAACTTCAGGCAATCAACATGGCCTGAACATTCTCCCCAACTTGAAGTGTCCACAGTTCAATACAAGTTACAAGTTCAAATATCCCCCACTCCACTTCTAATTACACTATGTACATGCTTCAGTCTTTGACGACCACAAGACTACTGACTTGGAAGAGGGCACAGGTTCACCGCAGGCCGGGTGACTGCCATGAGATGTGCGCATTTCTGCCACACGCACCACTCCATCCTTGCCAGGAAACACCTTCTCAATTCTAGCCAAGTGCCAGCGTAGAAGAGTCAGGTTAGGATCCTTGATCAAAATAACTGACCTTCTGTCACATTCTTGTCCCCACTGATCCATTTATCCTTCTGCAGAAGGTGATGTAAATATTATTTACGCCACTGGTTCCAAAATGATTGATGGATTTGCTGCACTAACGACCATCGCTGTAATCGATTGGAGGGAGTGGAGGAAACATCCAGGTCGAGAAGTATTTGAGGAGGACCGAATGTAAGGAAATGGTTTGGAGTAAGAGCTGACAGATCATTAGGACCAGTTGACAAAGGACACAAAGGTCGTGAGCTCAAGGAGGCCTCAATTTGGGTCAACACCGTAGACAGTTCCTCAAAAGTGAGGAGTTGAAGGCTAATTGTCTTGAACAACAGGGATTTGACACTTTTTACTCCAGCCTCCCACAAACCACCAAAATGGGGAGCTGCTATGGGGTTGAAATGCCATGTTACCTTATCAACCGCTAGGCTTTCTACCACTGTCTTGGTAGTGTCTGCATGCCTAAGAAACTCTTCAAGTTCCGTAAATGTTCGATTTGCTCCTACAAAGTTGGTGCCACAATCACTGTATAGGTGAGCATAATGTCCTTTACTGGCAACAAAGCGTCGAAATGCTGCGATGAAGGCTTCTGTGGATAGGTTCGATACAAGTTCTAAATGTATGGCCTTGGTGGTAAAACACATGAATAAGCAAATGTACGAGGACAGTACACGGGGCTTCCTCACTCTAGCCACTGTGATTGAAAGGGGACCAGCATAGTCCACATCAGTATGCAGAAAGGGTTTGGCCTGCAATACTCTTCCCGATGGCAGACTGGCCATAGGAAGGGACACACACTTGGGCCGAGCTCTAAAGCACCTTCCGCACATTTTCAGTCGACGGCGAATCAAATTTCTCCCACCGATTAACCAAAATTCCTGTTGGAGGAGAGATTGGACAGTGTTAGCCCCGGGGTGCAGAAAATCTTTATGGAGCTGGTCTATTAGGAGAACAGCTAACTGGCAATTCTTCGGCAGTAATATAGGATGTTTTTGCCCCCATGGCAAGTCTGAATGCTGTAGTCTACCGCCCACCCTCATGATACCATTTCCATCTATAAAGGGTGTCAGACGTTGCACAGCAGGCGAACATTACTGGTGATGGGAAAGTCGCCCAAATTCCTCAGCAAATTCAGACTGTGTCTCCTTGATCAAAAGAGTAAAGGCTTGTTGCAACTCCTCCGCCTGCAACGGGCCCGAAACCCTTACAGCCATGGAATGCAGGTTTTTTACGAACCGAAGACACCGGGCTATAATCCTCTTGATCTTGGTTAAATTATAATAGTGTCCAATTAAGGTCGACAATGGGGATTCCCGCAGCTTAGCATGAAGAACCACTGGGGTTCGTTCTGCCATCTTGACTTCACAGGGTACATTAGCAGGTGGTTGAGGCTAAGAACAGACCACCACAAGGGATGTTAAACAAGTTTGGTGGGGGTGAGACCACGTGAAGGGCAGTCCGCTGGATTGTCGGCACTTGGGACATGATGCCACCAATTTGAAGAGGTATATTCTTGAATTTTTTTCACTCTTTTTGCAACAAACGTTTCCATTGGTGGGGCGAGGCCTGAATCCAAGCCAGTTCACCTTCCAAGGCCATTTTTAGGTATGTAAACCATTCTACATTGGACAAGTCCTGGTTACTTAAGATCAGTGCTTCAAACAGATTGGAAAAGTTAATCCCGTCAGCCACTTTTCCGGTAAAACGTGGTAGTTTTATGGTTGGTAATGTCATTCGCGATGATGATGAAGATCCCTTGGCACCGTGTCCCGGTTTCGAGTCGGAGGAAGCAGTATATAAAATTGCCATTACTAAGTAGTACCTATCGATCATTAAACTCGTTAAGCATTTTGGTATGTTTGGCTTGATTAAAGTCTGCCTTTCCCTTTGGTTTACATAGAAGTTCGAATGATAAGTGTTCGTTCTCAAAACTTGTCTTAAGTTCGGGTAGATCTCTACACGTGGAGATAAACAATCTGAGCTGTGAGCTGTCATTGTTGACATTGTCAGCAAGGGCCGCTGCACGTTTCAACCTATTTTCCGCATGCTCCAGGCGGCCAGCCAAAACCTCAATCTTATCCGACATAGCCTGGGCGAATGTACAAATGTATAAATGCAATTCAGCAGTTAGCAATCAAGTAGCTGTGTCCAGTCGTACGATGCGCGCACACAAACATGTAAACAATCGTCTGTTCGGTATGCGATCGATAGTTGATAATACTATCACAACGATCGATATATCGTATCGACTCGATTCGCATTCACGACGCTCGACGACATGGCTGCATAAACAACACAACAAAGAAACAAATGTTAGTAAACACAACTAGGATATCGAAGTACGACCACAGAATAAAAAATGCTAACAGAAGCGACAAGGAAAGTTTTTAAATTGTTGTTATCGTACCAGCTCTCGGGGTGTATACCACGTGGATTAGAGACATTGGTTAATATAACCGCTTGTAGTGCTTGTAATACTGTAATTAGTTTGTATATTAGCTTAATATTTTTAAGTGGTGAACACGACGATTCGAGGCTCAACATCAGATAATAACTAACTCTATTAGAAGCGGCAGTATGGAGCTTTTTAACCATTGTTATTGTGCCAGCTCTCGGGGCGTACAGGAAAGTAAACAAAGCCATGTGGAATTTGTAACATTGATTTAAACAACCACTTACAGTTCACGAAATACTGTAATTTGTTAGTATATCATTTACATATTTAGAAATTGTAAATGTGATGTTACTTACGTATCAATTTCCCCACAGTTAATAAAATAAGACCTAAGAAACTTCAGGGTAACCAAACTTCTGTGAACTCCGACGCCATGGAAATACAAAGAGAAAACGAGTACGATAAAAATCACATCTTGTAGCTTCTGTTACTACTTATTTATTCTGTGGTACGACTAAACATGTGACGACACGAAGTATTTTTGCTTTAAGGAGTTCTTTTCACACCTCCTTGGCTGGTATAATCGTACGAACAATTCTCGCCAGTCATACACGACGCGAACGAAACAAGCCACGCCACACATAAAACACCGCCAACCACGAACACTGGTGTGATCTGGCCCGGAGGACCAAAATGTCTGGGCTCGGCGAACACGAAAGTGGACTGTATACAAAACGTAACGCAAAACGACGAGCACAAGCCCCGCGCGACTCACCACGATTACTCCATTGTAGCGACTGCCTTTCCAAGATGGCGTCCAAGATAGCGCCACCACCACCCAGGGGCAAGAGGCGGCAAATTCAAACTTCAGGCAATCAACATGGCCTGAACACTATTCATGTATAAGTTTGTTCAACAAGTTGCCTGGTGACTACAAAACCCTAGGCCGGTCAAACTCAAAACTCTTTAGAAGAAAGCTTAAATGCTTCCTTAAAGCACACCCCTTCTACTCGGTTGAAGAATATCTAAATACAGTAATAAGTTTGTAATATATGTCTATACAGTTTATTACTTGAATACTTCTCTACTGGTCTTAAGCATAATGTTACCCAATATACGTGTATCAAACTGTACATGTATTGTCTGTATCATTTTATATTGTGTGCTTTTTGTTCCTTTGATTGCATTGTTCCAGGTTAGCCTGTTTACTAACCGTAATCTGAAACATATCTTGTAAATATTGTTATTGTTATTTGTAGTGTTGAAATATGTACTATTGTGTTATACTGACAAATGCCATATCCTTGGCCTAATGGCTGTACACTCGGGGTCTACGGCATGCTCACTCAATAAATAAATAAATAACTCCACCCCCTGGCCCCTGATTTGTTTACTACAGCTTTTTATTTTGCTGGTCCCTTAGCGATAGTAAGGTTAATTCTACTACAGGTTACAAAGAAACTACGTTTTCTTATGGGAGAGCTTGGCACAGGAAAAATACATGCCACTAGTTTCGCTTCAATCGCTAAGAGACTAGAAAAACAGGAAACCGAAAGTAGAATTAAATTTAAAATAAACTTGGAAATAATATTAGTCATTTAATTTAATTTAAAGTCAAAAGAAGCCGATTTCGCGTTTTAAATTATCAGCTTAATTTAACTTAAAATTGAGGAAAGCTCTGTGATTGGTCAGTTTGGTGGACTAGAGATACCAGCGCTCAAGTGGCAGAAATTTTCCCTGTGCCAAACTTATAACATTGATCTTTATACCTTCTAGTAGAAATAACCTTAGCGATAGCAGCGAAACTAGCGGCAGTAACTTTCCCTGTACCAAATTTTCCTATAAGAAAACATATTTTTAAACTGTACAATACACCAATTTCGCATTTAAGTTTATCAACTTTACGTAACTTACAATACTGGAAAGCTCTGTGATTGGTCAATAGACGGCTTGGCCGGTGACGTCACAAGATGAGCATCGCTCCGAGCATCAGCTGTTTCTGTACAAACGTTCGTCAAAATGCCATATGAATAGTGTTACTTGGACTGGTTAACATTGTATATAAATAGTACAAAAATGCATGTACGGTACTTGCAATAGCGAGTTTAGGTATCGGTAATAGAAATATATGAAGGATATTATTTCGTTTTACTCCGAATATCCCTGTAAAGAGTCTAGTCACTCGTGGTCGCTATCCATAATTTGAGCCGAGGACTAGATCACAGCCCCGGACGGCTGCTAAAATGTTTGGGCCTATAACTAAAGCATTCACTTTTTGACCATTCCCTTTCAGGATAGTGTCTGTGAACACTGAAATAAAGTTACAGTAGCTAACTTCAACCTATTCGGCTTTCTTAGAAGACAAGCATTAAAAAAAGTGCACTCGTAATTCCGAATTTCGACTCGGAAGGTATAAAGTAGGGCATTATTAATTTTAATAAACTATGTGAAAAATAAAGATACACCCAAATAGTCTGCAAGATGAAATAAATGAAATAAATAACTACTTAGCCCTACAAAACCTGACAAATAACATTGACCACTCACAACCAGTGAAAGTTCCAACATTTTAAATATTCTGACTATTGTCCACGATTTCAGCAGGCCCTAATATTCCACAGCAGCTTAGTTTAGTTTATTTTTATTCAGATTAGAAGAGCAGTACAGCTGTATAATCACGTCAAAACATACACACATCACATAGAAAGTAATAATGAATACAAAACAAAAATTACCATTTAGTTATAATCAGTTCAAAAAATTCTTCAAGTGTATATATAGGATTTAACAATAAGAAACTTATTAATCTCTTCTTAAGAACTTCACAAGATAGTTGTCGAAGGCTCAAAGGTAAAATGTTATACAGTTTAGGTGCAATATATTCAAAGTTTTTATAAGGTCTTGCATACTTGTATCGTTGAGTAAATATATCACCATTATTCCTGGTGTTATAGTGATGAATACCTTCACAAGTTACAAATTTGTCATAGTTTTTCTTATCATACAAGATACATTCCATAATATACATTGAAGGCAGTGTTAAAATTTTTAATAACACAAAAATAGGTTTAGCATGAGATAAACGTGGAGACTTGTTAATTAAGCGCACAGCTCTCTTTTGTAAGAGTAACAGTTTATGAGCAAACGAAGAATTCCCCCACAGGAGAATTCCATAAGAGAGATGACTGTTTACATGTGC